>RJWH01006078.1:0-61812 GCA_004363575.1 Solenodon paradoxus | reverse complement strand
TAAATCTGGTTGCTGCCCTGTAGCTCCCAATCTCAATTTGTTGGAGCCCAGTCTAAAATAGTTATTACTCTTCACAGACAGTACAAGCTTATAAAAAACATTTCTCCTCTCTAAGCTTGTTTCTCACCATTTTTCCTTAGGAGCCCCAAGGGAATTTCTTATTGTCAAACAGGAATGTCTGGAACTTGTCTCTGAGTAGTCCTGAAAAATGGCCTCTTATTTTACTCAACTTGCTCTTGATGATGAATGTGTCTATTTATTTTCCCTTCCAGAATAACAAATAGGGATGCACATTCTCTTCTGAGGAGTCAGAAGTGTAGCTCACCCAACATGGAATGGTTTGAGTCCCCAAATATTTTCCCTATAAGCTAAAATGTCCTTTTGGAGATGTAACCCTTGACTCCTTCCTGATCTGTCAGTTATTATGTTCTCTGTATGTCCTTTGACTATTTCAAACATTTATCCTTTTTATAACCATTCCCACTGACCTTAAACAGTTACAAGAAGGTACCGGTAGATGTCCCTGCTTAGTATTTTCTCCTCTAGTTCACCCTGTGTCTACTGGTATGTAGACCCCACTCTAGTATGGAATACCCTTGATCAAACCCCATAGCTGACTTTCCATTTCATGGAACAGTAGTTTTCAAAGTCTGTTTGTTCATTTCTTTGTTCTTTGCTTTCCAGTTAACAGGTAAAGAATTTTTTCAAGCAAAATATTAGATAATCACAATCCCCAACTGGAAATCAGAAAAAAGTAGACATATTCTTAAAAATATAGATATGCTATGCTGAAGCAAGAAAGAACTCTATCTCCCCTCACACAACTGGGGGATTCCCCACTTTTTAACTTTGCACATCATGCCCCCAAATCCAAAATGCCCACTGTGGTTCCCTCCTCCTGTCTGAATTGCATTTATCCTTCAAAGGCCAACTTTAGTCCTATCACACAAGAAACCTTCCCTGGATACCATGTTTCACAAGCACTCGCTTTCTGGGGCTATGATGATTTTGTCTTCCCAACAAAACAATGGAGACAGAAGCTAATCAATAAAGAGATTTCTGTAGACTATTTTTAATGTGTTCCTTCTAGCTAAAGAACCCTTATAATGTGTGGCCAGGGTTCCCTGAGTTTATGATCTTTGAGACCCTTGATGTTCCTGATGTCTGTGATACTAGTATTTGTGAGCTGTGTGACTCTAAGGAAGTTACTATGCCTTTGTTCCTCTGTCGGTAAAATGGGAACAATATAGTAACTCATCTCAAAGGGTTATGTGAGCATTAAATTGTGTAATGGTGTTTGGCACTTAACAAGCAATTTATAAATATTAGCTGTTGCTAGCTGTATTAACTCAGACATGAGGTAATAAAGGGCTGAGCTAAGGCAGAGTCAGAGGGATGTCCATGAAGGGAAGAATTATTGGAAGACACAGAGGTAGGAAACTGTGTGCAGAGTAAGATGAAGAGACGATAACATAACCAGTGTAGATCAAAATGAATGGTTCCATCACAAGATAGGAAAAGAGATACCATGAGAGGTAGTTCCTGGAAGATTTCTGTCAGCAATTCTGAATTCTCAGTCTTTGCTTCATAATTATGAACTATTGATGGTAAATTTGAAATCAGGAACTTCTCTGGATGGATGGTCTCTATTCTTACCTATGCTGCTTTAATTATTTTAGCCTTTTTTATTGTGTCAAAAATACATAATAGAACTGACCATTTTAGCCATTTCTAAGCTTACAGTACTCTAGCAGGCTAGTGAACATTGTTCTACAACAGATATCCAGAACTCTATACCCATTGAACAACAGTTCTCCTTTCTCCCCTCCTCCTGGCGCCTTGAAAATACCATTCTACTTTCTAAGTGTGACTACTTGGATGTTTCATATGATGAGTGTTCGTATTTTTTTGACTAGTTTGTTTCACTTAACATTAAGTCCTTTTTACTCATCCATATGATAGCACATGACATTTTCCTTTACGAACAGAATAATATTGCATCGTATGCATATACCACATTTTCTTTATTCAGCAATGGATAATTAAGTTACTACCAGTTACCTCCTACTTATTATAAATAATGCACCAATGAACATGAATTTGCAAATATCTCTTTGAGATACTGTTTTAGGATTATTTTGAATATATGCTCAGAACAGGAGTTTCTAGATTATATATGTAAATTATGTTTTGAAGAATCTTCATACTGTTTTCCATAGTGGCTGCACCATTTTACGTTCCAAATAGCAGTGTACATAGGCAACAATTTCTCCACAACCTTGCCAACACTTGTTATTTACTAGTTTTTTGTTTGTTTGTTTTTTATAAAATAACCATCCCAAGAGGTGTGGATTGGTTTATCATTATGATTTTGATTTGCATTTCCTTAATGAACTGTGATATTGAACACCTCTTCATATGCTTGCTGGTTATTTGTCTGTCTTTGAAGAAATGTCTATTCAAATCCTTTGTCCAATTTTTAGTTGGGTAACTTGTGTGTTTTTTATTTTAGTTTTAGGAGTTCCTTGTCTATTTTGAATATTAACCCCTTATCAAAGTTTAAATATGTTCTCCCATTCTGTAGATTGACTTTTCACTTTGTTGATTGTTTCCTTTGTTGCATAGAAGTGTTAAAGTTTAATGTGATGTCTTTTTTTGTTGTTGTTTTTCTCTTTAGTATAATTTTAATATGCATATATATCGCCTTCCAATGAGATTCTGAACTTTCTGAGGGGAGAGAGTTTCTGATTCTTCTTACGTTTCCTGGTGTATTATGTTCTGTGCTGAGCTCATTGTAGGTATTAAGAAATGCACATTAACCCATTATCAACCATGAGTACCTTAACAGAATTATTTTTCCAGTTTACTGAGAGCTAAGGGAAGAGCCATTTGGAATTAGGCCATAAGATAGAATGTGTTCTAGTTGCGAATACAGAACACACTGCCCTGTCAGGAAGAGGAATCTCCATGGAAACAGGCTGGGGCATCGTTTCAGGCATAGCAAAAATGCTCTACAAATGGGAACTGGTATCATTTAGAGTATACAAGGTGCTTCAACAGTGCTAGGATAACTGAACGGAGACATGGAAATGCTAAAAGAGAAATGTTTATGATAATTTGCCTACAAATAGTGTGTGTGTGTGTGTGTGTGTATGTGCTCACTAGAGTGCAAAATGAGAGTGTCACAAGATCCAAATATCTTTTGCTACCAGGAGGATAGTTAGCTATCTGTATTATTTCAAAAAGTAAGCATTATTCCAGAGAGAGTCGAGAGTCACAGATGTGATTAATATTGGTGAACTCTAGAGGCAAGGTCCATGCGTTACTCGTTTCGTGTGTATATTGTCAGTTATTGACCAATAGTGCTTGTTCGAAATACAATTGTGGAAGAAAGGAAAGGAATAAGGAGGGACGGAAGGAAGAATTATGAGATGATTAAAGTATGTGCCTCGGAGACTCTTAGAGATAAATAAGGATTATTACTTGTTACTTTTATTCTAAAATTTGTGTTTACTTTGGGACTCACAATGATAAATATTGAAAACTCAGCAAGGACAGTGGTCCCCGCTTTTGGCTGGAAATGAATATGAGTTTGGTATGGGGAAGATTGGAGGCTAGACCTGGATTTTACTCTCCCACACCGGGAGTGAGATGAAGGCAATATATGGCTGCACACCATTTCTTTTACGTACTTTCTACTGAGATCCAAGTCTGATGCTCACTCTGGGTAAAGGCAAGAATAAGAGGTAAAAGCCAACTCAGTCAAATAAAATCAATAAGTATTTATTAAACAGCTACTTTGCACAAAGTAAGCAAATGTTGAGCACCTACTCTATATAAACACTGCAGAAGTTATGAATGGTTTCTTTCCCTAGGGAGCTTACTCTTTAGGTGAGGACTCAAGTCTAATATACCTAAAGCAATTATGAATAATTCAAGTCAGATTAAAATTCAATGCAACAGACACCTGTATTTGCTATGTGCCATGTATTGTAGATTCAATGATTAATAATAAAAGCAAACAGGTGATGTTAGCAAAATGGTGGAAAAATAATTACAGCTTCTCATGGGAATATCAAATGAACAATCACAGGCTGGCTAAAATAACTTTATAGTGTCTTTAGAAACCAGTCAAAGATCTAAACAACGACAAAATGCCTTATCAAGGAAAAGCTGAATTCAAAGTGGTAGGAAATTATGACATTTTATTTACCCTTACCCTACCCATCCCTAGTGTGGCTCAGCATGTTTGGGAAAAAAATAGCACAATTCCCAGTTCCTTTCCTTTGGAGAGATGTAGCAGAGAAGAATTTGTTTGAAATATTCTGACTTGTCTGAGAGCTACCTGATAACTTAGAGTGGGACACACATGGGGAATGGCAGCCTAGTTGGTATCTCAAGCTAGAAGCCATGGAGGTAATGGCAGGTGGCTCCAGTACATGAAAATTGAAAAATTGCAGACCTGTGGTTTACTGGGGGCAAGATATTATAGCCAAAGGAATGTAATAGAATATCTAAGGCCCTAAGGAAAAGCAGAGTAAGACTCTTTGGGAAATTAAGATATTCAAAACCAGATGGAAGAAATTAAAATGTAAACCATATATACACAAGTCCAGACAGATGCTCATAAAAGATCTGACAAGAACATAAAAACTTTCAACCTTGACAGATCCCAAAGCTCAATGACATGCTATTTAGTAAAGTTTTTCTATGCTAGTCTGAACATACTGCAATGGCTTCCACTCCCAGTTTTCAAAAGATGATCACAAGTTACATGAAAAACAGGAAATCTGGCTCATTAAAAGCAAAAAAATAAATCTCCAGAAACTGTCCCTGAAGAAACATACATATTGAGCTTACTAGATAAAGACTTTAAAGCAACTAACTTAAGTATGCCTAAAGAGCTAAAGGAAAATAGGAAATGAATTATGTTTCCCCAAATTCACTTGTTGAAGTGCTAATCTCATTGTGATGATATTTGGAGATCAGGCCCTTTGGGAGGTAATTAGGTGTAGATGATCTCATGTGGGTGAGGTTCTCATGCTAGAATTAGTGCCCTCATAAGCAAAAACATCAGAAAGATTGTTCATGCATTCTCTCTTTCTCCACCTTGCATGGATACAGCAAGAATATGGATGTCTACAAGTTAAGAAGCATGTCCTCACAAGATCCTAATCAGATTGGTACAATGATGTCAGATTTTAAGCCTCTAAAAGTATGAAAATATACATTGTTGTTGTTTAAGTCACTGATTCTATGGTATCCAAGTACACTAATGAAAATAAGATATAAATGCAATGAGAATGTCAATAAGGAGGACATAAAATTATGAATAAGAGCCAAACAGAAATTTTGAAGCAAAAAAGAAGGTAGTTGAATTGAAATAATCACTAAGGATTTCAATAGATAATTCAAAAAACAAGAAGAAAGAGTAAGTGAACTTTAAAATAGGTATTGTGAAATTATGGAGTATGAGGAGTAAAAAAAAGAATGACAAAAAGTGACCAGGGTCTAAAGCGCCCATGGGAAAACATCAAAAGACCTGCATACACATTATGGGAGGTCCAGGTGGAGAAGAGAGAAAGAGATAGGGAGATTATTTAAAGACACAATAACTAAAACTTCTTAATTTTGAAGAAAAACATAGATGTACAAAACTAAGAGGCTCAATAAATTCTAAGATAAACCCAAACCCAAACAGGCTCACACACACACACACACACACACACACTCACATACACACATTATAACCAAACAGTGAAGAAGACAAAGAGAATTTGATAGAAGTAAGAGAAAAATGCTCTGTTATATACGGGAAATCCCTATAAGATTATAGGCAGATTTCTCAGCAGAAACCTGGCATGACAAAAGACAGTAGGGTAACTCTAAAGTGCTGAAAGAATAAAACCTTTCAACAAAGAATTTTATATCCAGCAAAACGGCCTTTCAAAAAATGAGGGAGAAATTAAGACATATTTAAGACAAACAAAAGCTAAGAGAGTTTATTACTATTAGAACTGCCTTCAAAGAAAATCTAAAGAAATTCCTTCAAGTTGATGTTAGATAGCACTTTGAACTCATGTGAAAATATTTAGTTCTCTAGTAAAATAAAATACATGTACAAATATAAAAAATTATTATTGCAATTTTGGTTTATATTTTCGCTTTACATTTTCTAAAGGATTTAAGAAACACATGAATTTAAAGACTACAAACCTATGTTAAAGGATACACAATGCATAAAGATAAAATATGTGACATCAATAACATGAAACAGGGATGAGATGCAGGTTTAAAGGTGTAGAGTTTAATATGTGGTTGATTTTAAGTTGGTATCAACTAAAGATAGATTGTGATAACTTTAGGATATTATATGCAATCCCCATAGCAACTGCAAATAGCCTATCTATATAATATGCACAAGTCCAAATGAGAAGGGAATTAAAGTGTCACTGCAAAAATCAACTGAATACAAAGGAAGACTGTAATGAAGAACTATGAGATAAAAATCTATAAGGTAAACAGAAAACAAGAAAATGGCATTATGAGTGCTGTTATATAATTAATTATTTTAACTGTATATGGATTGAACAGATGACATAAACTGACAGAAATGGTACAAGAACAGGATCCAACTATAAGTTGTTTACAAGAATGTCCCTTCAGTTAGAAGGACATTTTTAGGTTCAAAATGTAAGGATGATGAAAGTTATTTCATGCAAATTGCAAGAAATGGAAAGCAGGGGTAGTTATACTAGTATCAAATAAAACAGACTTTAAGTCAAAAACTGCTAAAAGTAACAAAGAAGGACATTATGAATTGATGAAAGGGCCATTAATCAAGAATATATAACGATTATGAAATTTGTGCACAAAACATCAGAGTTCCAAATTATATAAAGTAATAAATATTAACATAATTGAAAAAAAACTAGACAGTACTTACAATAGCAGGACAGTCAATACCTCCACTTTAAATAATGGATGGAATAACTAGACAGAAAATAAATAAGGAAATAGATTATTTTATGTAAACCAGATTAGACCTAACAGACATATGCAGAACACTCCACCCAACAACTGAAGAATGAACATATTTCTCAAGTGCACATGGAACATTATCCATGATTAACCAGATATTAGGTTACAAAACGAGTCTTAATACATTTTAAAAGTTGCAAATCATTTTAAGTATCCTTTCTAATCATGAAATGAAACAAGAAAAAGGAAAACTGGAAGATTCACAAATATGTGGAAACTAAATAAGACACTGTTAAGCAACCAAAGAGTCAGAGAAGAAATCACTTAGGGAAATTAAATATCTTGAGACAAATGAAAATTAGAAAACAACATATCAAAATTTATGAGATGCAGCAAAAGCAGTGCTGAGAGTGACATTTATAGACATAAGTACATTAAAAAATAGAAAAACCTCAAATAAGCAACCTATCTTTACCCCTTACAGAACGAGTAATCCAAAACTAGCAGAAGGAACAATATGTAGATAGCAATAGCAGAGATAAATTAATAGATAATAGAAAAATAATGGGGAAAATCAATGAAATCAAGAGCTGATACTTTCAAAAAAGCAAAAATATTGACAAATGTTTAGCTATATTCTTTAAGAAAAAATAGAGAAGATTCAAATGACTAAAATCAGAAACAAAAGACAGGGCATTGTTTCCATTTTATAATAATAACAACAATTATAAGAATGTATAGTAAATAATTATATATACCTGCAAATTACTTGTTAGGTATAAAATGAAAAAATTTCCTAGAAAAGCACAACAGGTATGTATGAAGTACAATGATAGAACAGATAGAGAAGCGATTAGTTCTACCAGCCAAGGCTCCAGAAAGGATGAAATATTTGAGCTTGCAAACTGAGTTACAGAGACTCTCAAAGTATTGGGCCTTAATAGATGAAAATATCAATGAGAGTGATAGCAAGAAGTGAAAGTCCCTCACAGATGTGGGAATTTAGCTGGATACTGGAAGATGACTGAAATTTAGATAGTTAAAATGAAGTCACTCCATACCAGAGCAACCATCTAGACAAAGGTATGGAGACTGTTTCAGAGAACTGTCAAGTACTGGCATGCATTTGATTAGTCCCAGAACTCACTGAGGTAGGTAGGATAAATAAGAAACTGAAAGATTACAGTTACAATTAAACTCCATTGAGTTTAGTAATGTAGTATATTAGAACTCCATATATTTCTTAGAGAAGTATCCTTTCATTCGCTTTTAGAGGAAAGGTACAGGCAGGAATGTAGGCAGGCAAGAAGAGAAAGGAAGAAGAAACACTTTATTATTTTTTTATTTAGTTGTTCACTTTTGGTGTTCCACCCAAACCCAAGTCTTGAACCCTGGACATTGGGATGTGTGTGGGACCACTCCCAGGTGTACTAGACCACTAGGCCACCAGGGAGTACCCTCCTTTTATTCTTAATTTGTGGTTTCTCTGTAGTCCTGAGAGCATGGAGTGGCTATGACCCAGGAAGCAGATAGTGAAGGCCCTTCCCTGCTGATGAAAGGAAGACTGTTAGTCCTCCCTAATCAATATATGCTACTTGTATTCACTGGCCTGCCTTAATTCAGTTCTTTTAGGAATAGCAGACTAATACCAGTGACGAAAATAGTTACAGTGCCTTTTCATGCTGCCCTGCTCTCCTCACTTGGAATCTCAGCAAACTTGCATAAAAGGCCTGATACAGATGGCTCTGTTATTCTTGATCTCTTGTTGATTGTCTTGTACTACCCGTCATAAGGAAATGGATACCAGTGAAACCTCAGAGTTTTAAGGAAAGGAAGGTGAGTTTTAAGGTGAGGTTCCCTAAAATCTTGTCATTTCCCCACATCTATGAAATACTACAGCAGAATTCCCACGTCTGTAGAGAGAAGGAAGCCTCCTCTACTCCACATTATTGCTAAAGAGAAACTTTATATAGTAGGGTGATAGGATACATATATGAGAATTATTGGAAATATGCAATAGGAGAAGAAAATGCAAGAATTTTTTAAAAATCAAGGAAGCTTTTTAAGAAGGGCTGCTCATTATTTACAATATACAATAATTGGAGACTACCTAGCTGCCTTTTGTCAGATGAAGAAAGAAGATGTGGGGTATACACACACACACACACACACACACACACACACAGAGGCGCGCACGCGTGTGTGTGTTTGATAGAATACTATACAGTCCTAAAAGGATAAAATACTGTCATTTACAGCAATATTGATGGAACTAGAGGGGATTATGCTAAGCTAAATAAGTCAGAAGTAGAAAGATAAATAATGAATGATCTCACTTGTGTGGAATATAAGAGAAAAAAGCAAAGGAACACACTAAACAAAAACTAGCCCTTGGACATTAGTAATAGAACTGAGGTAACTAGTGGGGAATGGAGTCAGGTGGGAGCAAGTGATGGTGGGGTCCATTGGACAGTGGTGAAGGACTTTTCATCCTTTGGTGGTGGTCTGTGTGTGTTGTCATATATTTGAGGACTGGTGAACCTTCACATGGGGTTTGTATTATTTTGCAATTCAAAGTGACTTCAATAATTACCAAATTAAAAAAAAAGAAAGGGCGGCTTAGTTCAACTGAACAATTATGAAATATCAGATTTACCTTCTCCCATCAGAATTTTCACATGATACTCAGTTTGAGAATTAGAGTAACTTCAGAGTTTGTTTGATTTGAAGATGCCAAAATTATTAACCTTCTCTAGCTATATTGGAAGACAGATGGGCAGGTGGATGGATGAAGGGATGTTGAGTGAATCAATAGATATAGATGAATGGATAAATAGATGTTGGAAGTAAAGCTGAAGGAATGTTGGATGGACGGAAGGATGCAGATGTTGACTGAGATAAAGGTTAAAAATTCTTCAAATTGATCTGGTTGTTTTCTGATTGTTTTTGAAGTTCAGGTAGACCTGCCTTAAGACATCATGAAATACTTCCTAATCACTTACTACTCCATTAGATTTTTAAAATGTGCCCAACAGTGGTACAAATGCTGAATTTTGCCTTAGTTTCAATACATTCGAATCACATTAATTTTCCTTGTGAATGTTAAAGCTGCATTACAAGTTCGTAGTCAGCTGAAATCTTCACTGTCCTATAATATTGGTGAGTGTTAAAAAACCAACCATAAGGAGCTTATCCTCATCTTTGTCCCAGCTAAACTACAAAGTAAACAAATGTGAAAAATCAATATTTGAAATAAGGAAATAAAGTATATTAAATGAGAACTAGAACAAAAGTCGATAGGAAAGTTTCAAGGCTTCTAAAGCAAGGCGTGACTGACTACTTGAGAGGTTCCGAGCAGGCTTCTTATGAGAGAGGTACTGGGACTTCATAAAGACCAACCCAAGAAGATTAGGCACCTTACTATAGAGAAATGAAAACCACCTAAGGGCTTCTTTGAGCAAAGAACAAAATATATTTTAGAAAAGATTCTAGCTGATACTGGCCCATCTTCATGCTCAGTTACTGTAATGACAGTAAATATACATGACTAAATTAGTTCTGATCTCTAAACACTCAGTGAACCACATCGAAGGTGGAAACAGTTTTATTTGTTGTTTGTTTTCAGTCTCCTTTGACTTTCCAGCAGTGGACAGAACATTCGCTTGTTTAAGAGTTTCTCTCTCTCTCTCTCTCTCTCTCTCTCTCTCTCTCTCTCTCTCTCTCTCTCTCTCTCTCTCTCTCTCTCTCTCTCTCTCTCTCTCTCTCTCTCTCTCTCTCACACACACACACACACACACACGTATACACTTAGGGATCTGTGGATAGAACTTGGGAGTCTGAGAACTTGGTTGCAAACAAAAGTACATTTGCATTTTACTAATCACTAACTAAAATTTGGTTATTTCCCTCAATTACAAATGTAGGGAACAAACCACAGTACCATTAGCAGTATGTATGATTTCTATCACTAATAGTAATCATAGATATTTTCTTATAATAATACAGCCATTACCAATCTTGAAATATTATTTGTACTGACCATTATTTTGAAATTGCATTAGTTAAGAGACCTTCTGTTAAAACTTGTTATTTAATATGTTAATAAACACACATATATATGATTATATCACATTTTTTAATAATAGTTGTTTTAGTATAGTTGGTTTCCTTGATAATTCTATATATTTAATTTTATGCATTGTCCTGTGAGGGATCCATAGGCTTCACAAGACTGATATGGGAGTCCATAGCACAAAATCAGTGAGATATTGATAGTAAGATACTGCATTTGCTATAATTGCTTGTCCTAGAAGGTAAGGAATAACATATTTCTTTTTGGCCAGTATGTTGGCAACTTTCATCCAGAACTTGACCAAGTTTATAAACACTTAGATCAATGCTCTAGAAGACCACTAAACCTGTGTTGGATTTGTTTAATTCCAGGCAAAAAAAAGAAATACATAATCAACTGTTGTTTTCAACCAAGCTTGATTCTTTAGGGTGTCAGCACACTGACAACTCAGGCTCTAATGAAGTAGGTACTAAATAAACCAACTCTTCCTTGTGTTCGTCATAGGACTCTTCATAGGTTCATTATCAGTTTCTGTCTTCCAGGTTCATGCGCTTGTCTTCTTTTCCCTCAATACCCACATGCAGGATGGTATACACGTGCATGCAGACACATCATTCAGTCACTTAAGAAATTGAGACATGCTGTACTTGCGTGATCCTATTGTGATTTGAATTATTATCACCAGATTTAAATTTGCTATCCTGGAAACATGCCAACTCTATATAGTGAGTTTGGTGGCAGTCTCACATTCACATTCTTCCTCTGCACATACAACACCCTCCACCCCGGTCTTCATGGCCACAGATACCTATACATGCATGTCACATGTAGCTATGAAGAGCCAATTCTTCAAACCTATCACCCACTTCTGTGAAAGGTGACATTCACACATTCATGTCTACGGGGACCGTACAATTCCAGTGCCCTTCCTCTTTTTCCTTCTCACCTCAAGCTTACACAGCCACTCACTCACACCCACCCTTTTAACATACAGGCCTAAGAGTTGAAGGTGGAGGAAACTAAGTGTTGGGGGCAAAGGAACCTTCCCTCTCAGGCACTGCACAGATCTGCAAAGACACCACATTGACTTGCACTCACTTTCTGTTTCTGCTGATTGGTGAAAAGTAACTCACCGTGATCATTTAGTAATTTTTGTAGAAACACCTGTGCTGGCAAAGGAAGCACTCAGATGTACCCTCTTGATAAGACTTTCCTCAGCATGTGGGAATGTGACTCCCTTGGCTAAACTGTCTAGCTAAATAGTTACAGGTTATGCTGGGGTGTCTGCCACCCACACCTTTTAAAGAAGATTCCCCGACACAAAAGTAGCCATTTGAAAATTGAGCGCAAGTGATTCCCATTTGGCTAACTGCTTTTAGGGAATCTGTCAAAATCCCTCACTTACTCCAGCCCACACTCAGTTACAAATTCCAAAATAGAGTTGTGGTTGGGGTAGTGACTGGGGCATAACTACAGTTGCTAGGATGGAGCCAGCCTGTTACAGTGGCTTGGGCCCATGGAAACTCCTAAGGGGGAAATTAAGACATTCCCCAAGCTGACAGTGAGGAGAACCTGGCCTCTGTTGCCAACTACATGGATTGAACACATGCTGAACACTGAAAAATGGCTGGACTCAGTGACCAGTAGGGAGAGACTCTAGATCTACTGGTGCCGCTTGAGGCCATGGCTATCAGAATTTTAGGGCAGAAGAAACATTGAAGCAGGCCAATTGGTGATCCTCAGATTCACAGCTGTCCCCTACAAAGCTTACCTAGATCTTCTTGTCGTAACCCTCTCAAGAGCTGTACTATGGCTTTGTTTTGCTATGACTAAAAAGAAGATGAATGAAGCTTCTGGGTGGAATTCTATTGCGTTCGTTATCTATTGCTATATAACAAGTCACCTCAAAGCTTTATGACCTCAACACACATTTGTTATCTCCCAGTTTCCGTGGGTCAGGAGTTCTGGCAGGGTCTACCACAAGTCTTCAGTCAAGAGGGTGGCTAGGGCTGTAGTTGTCTCAAGGCTCAGAGGATGGGCCATATTTAATAAGCTCACTCACATCATTGTTGAGAGGATTTAGTCCCTCGCAGGTTATTGAAACGAAGACATCAGCTCTTTGATGTTTTTGATTGACCAGAGGCTGTCCTCATTTCCCCTACACATGGCATCTCCAATGTGACTGGTTACTTCATAAGTGTTATCTATGTCCAAGAGGCAATAGAGAAGGGTTGCCAGCAAGAAGGATTAACAGTCTTCTGTAACCTAATCCCTAAAGTGACATTCTATCAATTTTACCATATTCTGTTCCTTAGAAGCAGGTAGCTAGGTCTAGTACATACTCCATGGCTGTGGATATCAGAGAGAGGAGAGAGCATTGGGTCCATGTCAAAAGCTCTTGAGTGTGTGTGTGTGTGTGTGTGTGTGTGTGTGTGTGTGTGTGTATACACATATATATCTATAGTCTAATAGAAAGAGCAGTGGACTGGGTGTCAGGAATCTTCTCTTTTGCTAGTGTTTCATTAATTCACAATACTATATAAGTTTTAGGAGAATAGAGTCACATTTCAGTGAATGTGTATATCATATTACCCACCACTAGAGTTCTAGTGGCAGTCACCACTTTCATTTTGACTCTTTCAATCCCAGGCTCCCTCCTATTTCCCTATTTCCACTACCCCACCTCTGATACCTACAGTCTTGCATCAGAGTCCTGAGAGACTTTTTGTATTTTGTTACTTTGCTCATTTTGCTTCTTTACATTTCAAAATATTAGAAATAGCAAGTATTGGCAAGGCGTGGAGAAAAAGGAACTCTCACACTATTCATAAGAATGTAAATTAGTACAACCTCTTTGGAAAACAGTATGGCATTTCTTAAAAAAAAAAAAAAGAGATGGAACTACCATTTGATCCAGCAATCCTACTTCTATGCATATACCCAGAAAACACAAAAGCAAAAGTGGAAAAAAAATCCACACACCTATATTCATAGCAACATAATTCACTGTAGCCAAGACATGGAATCAACCTGAATGTCCATCGATGGATGGCTGGATAAAGAATCTTGTCTTCTAATTCTGGCTCTACTGTTAACTAGCTGTAGAACAGAACCTTGAGCAATTTTCCTTACTATCTCCTTCCTAACTTTTTCTTACTATAGGATAAGGACTAATAACTGCTGTATGGATGAATGAAACAAAGTAAAAATTATAAAGATACTCGGTTTAATACATGTTTAATGCATGTTGCTTTATTTATTTATTTGAAGGGGAAATCTATCTCCTTGCATCCAGTCAGGAAACTAGAGTATAGTATTTAGGTCACAGACTCTGGAGCTAGATGCTTGGATTCATTCTGAATAAGTTTTTTTACTTTGGTCTAGTTACTTAATCATTCAAAGCATCCATTTACTCATCTGTAAAATGAGAATCACACTAATACTTACCTCACAGAGCTGTGAGGAATAAATAAAATGTTTATAAAACAGTTAGCAGAGAAGCTAGCACATAGTTAGATCCTAGCAAATGTGAATTATTAATTTTTTTATTTTTATTGTTATTATGCAATCAAATGAGGGGCACAATCACATATATTCTTAAGGAGGAATTCTGTAATCTCATATTTTAGGCCATTCCAGTGTCATTATCCAAGTGGAGCTGAATAATCTTTCTCTAAATTTCCAGCTCTCAACATTCCTCTCCTGGAGCATGCATACATGCATGCAAGCATGCACACACACACAAACACAGAGACACATTTTCTCCTCTGTACCAGGTTGGCAAGGAGAGAGTGAAATTGAAGGGTAGCTTATTCCTGGGAGATGGTCAAAATATGCCCAAGGAAAGAATATATCCCCACCTCTTTCCCTCCTTTTCTTCCCCTCACCCATTTACCTACCTACCTACTTACCAAGAAAACTCCAGAGATTCTGAAAGCATGATGTGGAAAGCAAATGGAGGTCATCTTCCATCAGCAAGAGACTGTGGCTGCATGCTTCAGTGATCACATTGTCATTTTCTCTCCATCCTCCCCTTTCCAACAATGTATAAAATCCAAGTTTTACATAAACTTCTTTGGCTGATCTTTCATGCATCCTCCCTATTAGTACACAGATTATATTGCTTCAGTTCTTCAGTCATTTTATAGATCAGAACAAGCAGAGAACAGTGGGGACAAAGGGTTGACTTGCTAGTTATCTCCTCTTTTTCCCAGGATAACCTCTGTATCCTGAGATGCTGCACTCCCTTGAAATTGACCTTGACAGCGTGTCAGGAAGTGTAGCATAGTGGAAAGAACTCTAGGCTACCAGAGGAAAGACCTGGAATATAATTTCCCTTCTGCTGCTAACAGTTGTCCTTCTCGGAGCTTCTCTTCCTCATCTTTTCAATGGCAATGACAATATCTGCCTGGTAACCTCAGAACCTTGCTGGGAGATTTCACTGAGAAGTCAGAAAAGCATAATGAAAACTTTCAGTGCTAACCTAATGAAAGTATCTGTGGTCTATAAGAGTCAAGGATTTTGCCTCTTGTTTTAGCTTCTGCGCTGTGAAGTGACTTCCCCAATCTCAAAGCCTCAGTGTATTCACCATTAAATAGCCACTGTGATGCCCAGGGGGAGTTGTAAGCAGTTGGCTGATTTTTCCCTAACCACCTGTTGTTCTGTACTGTGGGTAGCTGATGCCATGCTGGGGACTGAATGGTGCCTGGCATGAGAGCAGAGTGGAAACGGTGTGGTGTGCCAATGGGCAGAGGTTGTGGTCACGGCTGTGAGACATTATTAGCTCAATGTTTTCAGTCTTTCCTAGAGAGAGAAAGAAAATGCTTTAAAACAGAATATAAAATGTTGTGCAACTACAAGATAGTGTTTTTCAAGCTTGCTCTTGATTATTATTCTTACTCAGTGTTGGTTGCTTGCACTAAGTTCTTTACATACACTGTCTCATCACATTCACTTTAGCCCTGTGAAGAAGTATTAAGTAGATGAAAATTTAAGTTCCATGAAATGTTAGGAAAGTTTCTTGAGAAGCAACAGTTTGGAATTGGCAGAGCCTCATATTGAGGCATGGATAAAAGTAGCCCCATTGCTTTGTAGGTGAGAAGACTGAAACAGAGCACTTATAATAAGCTCCACAAAGCCAAATGGCTAGTCAGTGGAAAAGCCCCAAGCCAAGCCCATCTTAGTATGTGTATAATATAAAATGTGGTGTCGTGCCCTGGTTGAGTAGCAGTTTAGTCAGCTGCCTTTGGCTGAGCGCACAGGTCACATATTCCAGGGACCTGGGTTCAAGACCTGGGGATGGGATGAAAACCAGTATGAACAAGTAAATAAAGTACTTCTTCCTCTCTCCTCCTGCCTGTCTCTGTTTGCCTTTGTTCCTGTCTGCGTGCGTGCACGCACACACACACACACACATATTTATGTATATAATGTGGAGCTTGGGTGCCCCAAATCTCCATCTCCATCAGTTCATCAATCTCTAAGCAGTCATTCTTTAACACGACATACTCAGTGCAGGGGATTTACTGAGGATGAAGAAAGTAGCACTGAACATAGACCACGGACCAGTTGAGACACTGAGAATTACGGAAGACTAAGTTTGACTGTCAAAGGCAGCATGCTGTGTCTACTGAGTAGGTAGATGGGTATGTGGCCCAGACCATAGCTACTGGCTACTGCTTTACACAGACCCAAAGCAAACGATTATATGTCATGGGTCTATATGTGTCACAAGTGTTATATTCCTATGAACAACTTTCTGTACAGAAAAGTTGTCTTAGTGATACTAGGCATGCATAAGAGTGCCAGCATTGCATTCTCTAATTAAAAAACAGCCACCCCACTCTTGTTTATTTGGTGGGTGAAATTTATATCTGACTTTTGCTTCATTTGTATCCATTTTATTATTAGATGAAATTGAATAGTTTCACACACCTATTAGCTATCTGTAGTCTCTCCTTTAGGAAGTGTCTATTTAGCCTATTTAACTACTATAATCTTAGTATTTTTCTTAACAAATGTGTACCCCTTTTATATATGAAGTCTACAATATTCTGTCATATTTGTGGTGATTGATTTTTTAAGGCATGCTGATTACCTCCAAGTGTTTTCAAATTGAGAGAATTTCCATTTAAGTTTGGGTTGGTGTAGATAGCTTTAAAAATCTTCCCACATAACCTTGTATGTTCAAAAACTGATCTTTCCTGAGTATTGTGGCTTTTACCACTCAAGGAAAAGCAAGTATATTTGTTCTAGGCAAAGCTATAGTGAAGATTGCCATCTACTTAATCACAGAAATACTGTATAACCCTGGCAGGAAACAAGATTAAGCCCACCAAGTAACAAACTATATAGGTCTGCTATATTTTTAGTACGGTGTCTGGTAGATGGGTAGAAGCTAAGAAAAACTTTGCAATAAAATTAAAGCAAGTATGAATCTCCTCACCCAAAATCATGTATTTCCATTATAACCTCATCTTTATCACTTCAGTTATGAGTCAAAGTACTTTTTTCTTTTTTTCTTGAGCTCTTTCATGATTATACCTGGTTTAACACTAGTAATCTTGTTTTTAATAAAGAGTTCACCAGATGCCCCAAATTTCTTGTGAATATTTTTGAAAGCCTACAGCTGAGTGATTAAAATCCCAGATGCTTATGGTGGAAAGAACTGAGTTCAAATCCAAGTTATGCATTTACTAGCTGTTTGACTTATGGCAAATTATTTGATGTCCTTATGCTTCGACTTCCATCTCTATAAAATGAAGAGTATAATAGTGCTTATCTCACAAGGTAGAGGTGGTTCTAAGAGTTAAGCTCAATGATATATGCAGAGAATCAGGCACAAAATAGGTAAGCATTCATGAAATGATGGCCACAATTATTATCAACAATAGTAATAATATATTTGTTGAGAGCAGTAGTCAAAGATGGAGGTAGTGTCAGAAACTGTTGCATAAAAGACATTGACGAGGCATCCAAACACATAGATTCAAGTTCGAGTTCTGGAATCAACTCACTCTGTGACTTTGGAGAAGTTTCTTTCCTCTTGTGGGTCTGGTATTTTGACAGTAAGGTGTTCCATTCATCCTTTGCCCACCTAGGCTGAGGTAACAGCCTAATGACTATTATAGAAATGACTGCAGCATCCTAATCCACTTTGTACTTAAACATGGAAAAGGCCTAGCTGAAGTTATATATAATGTGGCCTATGGGACTCCAGTGAAAGTGAGGACTAAGATGAATGGGTACAAGTTCTCAAAGGTAGATTTCAGCCTAATAAAAAGAACTTTTCATAGTGTAGTGGCTAAGGGCATACATTCAAAAACCACATTGCCTGGGTCAGAATCCTGACTCCAACATTTGCTTTGTGCTTTGACTATTTTAACCTCTCTGACACTCAGCCTTCTCACCTGTAACATGGAGATAATGATTGGACCTACATTACAGAATTGTTATAAATATTGATTAAATATGTATGATTTGCTTAGATTGGTATCTGACATATTTGAAGTACAATGTAAGTGCTTGTTTAATAACAAAGTAGATAAAATTGAGAGCTCATTGAAAATTGGAGAAGTCTTTTGATGTATAATGAGTCCCCTGTCATTCCCAAAATGCCAATAAAAGCTGATGATATTGAATGTATTCAAGCCTCAAGAGAGAATTGGACAAGATGGACATTACTATCACTTTCTGATGGCAAGGTCTTTGACTTGCCTCTTAAAATCACCCAGCTAGTCAGCAGCAGGGAAGACCTAAGATAAATGCAATCCAAATCAGAACTTAGGAGAATGAGCTTTCTCTTATGCCACTCTCACGCTTATGTAGGCTTGTGTTTCCTTCTATGACATTTTTAGATCGATCCATGAAATTCAGTGGTATGAAGGGCAGACTCAACCAGCTACCCTTTCCATTCTCACATAGCAGCTATTACTTTAAAAGTCAGTTTTACTTTCTACCTCCTTGTCAGATCCTGGACAACTTTGATTGATAAGAGGCTTTTGGTGAAACTATTTTCTTAATGTGCTGGATATCACTTGCTGATTTACAATCTTCCCATTTATAAAGTTCCTGTTGCTATTAAATGAGAGGAATTATCATGTCACAAAATGATACCATCGGCTCGTCAGTTTTATATCTGACCTAGCTCTTCCTACAACTGCCATTCGACTTTAGCTTCTTATTTGGGAAGAAAATGGCATCCATTCTTCCACCTTCCTCCATCCAATACTCACTAAAGACCAAAAAGAGTATGACTCCAGATGGGGATGGAGGGTAGGGGGGAGAGAGAAGAGAGAGAGACAGAGAGAGAGAGAGAGAGAGAGAGAGAGAGAGGGAGGGAGGGAGGGAGGGAGGGAGGGAGGGAGAGATTGAGAGAATATACTGGAGTTACTCTAAGCTCAGCAGATCAGATTGGTATTTTAATAGATATTGCAGACAAAGAGCCATGGAAGAACTTGGATACAGGTGATTTCTCAGCCTATTTCTTTCTAGTGGAGAACCAGGCTAGAGTGCAGGGCCAACGGAAGTCATTTCTTGAATGACTAGAGATGCATTGTCAGTGTACCCAGCCCTGATCTGGGCTGAAATTCAAATTAGAAAGACAATGCAAGGTATGATCTCATAGATGAATGAAATTCCCTGAATGGCCTAGGCCCACAGGGTACCATGAGGCTAAGAAGGAGTCCTGTGAGGCACATATCCCTACAGTATTGACAGAGGTGTGCATGCTCACCCTGAGAATCCAGGGGGTGCATCCTGAATATGGGTTAGGGAAAGTCTGGGCTTATGGGAGTTCCTTAATCACTCCAAAAAAGGGGGGCATAGCAAAAAATTGCCTTCAAGAGTGTTGGAATATGGGAAGTTGCCTGCAGGACAAAACTCAACCTAGGTCCAGAGAGAATGCCACTCAGTAACTGCAAATGGCAGTATGACCTTGGGTTCAGAGAGATCTAAATTAGTGTCCCTGTTCATCTAGTTCCTTGGCATGAGTTAAACTCTCCAACCATCAACTTTTCCTTCTTTAAATAGAGATGGTAAGAAAACTTCCTGATTCATTGGGTTGTTGTGAGCATTACATAAGATAGAAGGTAAGGGAAACACTTAACACTCTACTTGGCAAAATCTAAGTGCCTAATAAATGTTAACTGTTAAAATCATCATTACCATCTTTCTGGATTAATTACTTGAAACAGATAAATATAGCTATTTAAGAAAATACGTATATTTTATACACTTCTAATTAATGCATATTATATTTTACAATAAAACCATTTATTAGAAAGAGAAAGAAAAGCAGCGTGACAAAGTGGTTAAGAATATAAAACAAATAGGCGTGCCCTGGTGGAGTAGCAGTTGGTTGCAGTCCACATACATCCTAATGGTCCCAGGTATACATCCCAGAGCCAGTGGGAACAATCAAGATGAACAACTAAATAAAATAAAGTGCTTCTTCTTTCAAAAAATAAAAGAATATTGCAAATCATGATTCACACATCCAGATCTATCATCTGTTTCCTGTATGTGTCTGAGGAAGTAACTTAACCTCTTGAAGCTCACAGGACCAACTTCATGGGATATTGTGAGAATGCAATGAGGAAAACTTCATAAAGTGATCTGCACAGAATAAACTAAGATTTATTTCTGAATAATATTTTCCATTATGAATGTATACCCGTCTGCAACTGTCTACCTTCTTGTGTTCCATGCGATTGCTACCCTTTGCTCTACCATTCTAAGCTATACCATAGGGAGGTCCAGACTGTCACTGGTGGAAGGTGAGATTGAGACTTTCAGGCCCTAGGGTCATGGAAAGAGGTAAAGCATTATTAGGAACCCAGCCTATTAACTAAAAGCACTGTGGTTTTTCAAAAGTAATTGTTTTCCAGTGGCCTCATAGCTCACTTGGTTCCTCTGTGGCTCCTGTACCATGATACAGTAGCCCCTTTCACTCCAGCCCCTCATCACCTAGGCAATTCTACACGTACACTCTGGGTGGATGCATTTGCTACTTTCTCCAAATATTTGCAAAAAGCTTTCCAGAGCAGGAAACCTCACGGCTGCAGAGCACTCTGAGAAAGATGAAGCCGCGGTTTCTATGACAACGGGTTGGCACTTATTAGTGTTTGCGTAGGCACTGAGGCGAGGCTGGGGTCCAGGCAGCCTCTTGATGGGAAAGGACGAGGAGAAAAAAAGGGCTGGGAAATAACAGAATTGCTCTCACATTGCTTTTTTTGGATGGCAGTCCTCAGGGACAGTCCTGGGGGTATATTTAAGCTGTAATGTGGCCAGATGCCCTTAGAAGTTCTCTGGAAGTTCCACAGTCACTCACCTCACTCAATACACCCTGTCTTTGCCACTAGGTTCAGCGTCCCCAAACCCCCTTTTATCTTGCCACTGCTTTGCCCCAAAACGTTGCTGTTTGCCTCACTATTGTTCAAGTCTAAATCATGGCATTTGCAGACTTCCATGCTCTCTTCTTTCCAGAAGCTCCCTCTCTCCTAGAAGTTGCTTCCCTCACCCTACTTTAACAAGATTATTCACCTTCATCCTATTTCCATTCCCTGTCACACGGGGCAGATGTTCCACCCTGACTCTCTCTCATACCGTTCTTCTTGCTCAGAGTTCCTGAAACCCATACCCATGTATCTAGGACTTACCTTTCCTTCCAGACTAACCCCAGGCATCAGTTTCTTCAAGAAACTTTCTGACAACCCCAAATTTAATGGACTCACCTTCTCTGAATTCTGGCTGCTTAATTTCTCAGACCTGTCACACATGGGCAGCTACACACTTATTGTTTCCTTTTTTGTTGTTTTACTGCTGCTTGCATGTCTCTATCCAACTAGACAGTAAGCTCCTCCCTAAAAGGGAAATAAATGTTTGGGGGATTTTCCCATAGCACATACTCCAGTATCCTGCTCATACTAAGGTATTAACTAGACAATATATGCAATGGGCTCACCCAGTGCTTGGTATATAGTATGTGTGGAATAGATGTGTGGTATTATTGAAATTGTCCCTCAAATTGTTCTTGATGGATGCCTCAGTAACCACTTACACATAATATGCCTGGGACTGCATATGGTATCCCTAGAATATTCATTTAGCCATTGGCATGATGTCTTCATGAACCACTAAGTTAGCAAAGCTCAATGAGTGGACATTGGCCTTGTCCTCATCTTCTGCTGCTACTCACCACACTAACTCTCAAGACTGGCTGCATAATCTGCAGTGTCCTGTAAAAAATAGGAATGTGAGACCTCTGGTTAAAAAATTAAGAATTTCAAGATAGTAAGAGTAAAGTCTTGAAAGCACACATGGCACTCTTCTGAGTGTAGGTTCCTGTGTGTCTGCACAGGTTGTATGCCCACGAAGTTGCCCTGCTAGCACTGGTCCCCATGTCCCTAAAATAAAACAAAAAAAAAATAAGGAAAATTTACATGTAGCAAATACATCTCAAGTGGTTCTAGATTCATTTGCTACAAGTCAATTCTCCAAAATCTTGAATTCACTGGACATCAAATCACTGAATGACCAAGGAGTCAGTAAAGTTATTTGTCATATTTGTGTTTATTTTCATTTTGTCTACCTTTGTCCTTGCTCAGGCCCTTCCCAGGCCCAGCCTATGCCTGTGTCCAGGTTCCCATCTTCTCACTACCCACATCCCATCATACTGGATCATAAAGAAAAGGCTTCATCTATTTTATGTCCTTTTATCTCCATATTCTGATATCTTTGGAATCAGGTATGGTTTCTTTGGGGGCTTAGTTGAACAGCCACTCCATTACCCAACACCTCATAAGAGATAATAATGAGTGAACACTCAAGAAGTAAAATCTGAAAACAGAAGATACTTCTGGGCTTGCTACTGTTTAAGTTTCCAAATCACAAGAGTCTCTTGCATTCATAAAACAGAGTCAACTTTTCCCAAGCACTTTCATGTGCATTATCCAATGTGATTATGTACTATTTTATTTTGTACTCTCTCTTTGTCCTTCAGTTTCTTTTACTTTCTTTTCATGCCTGCTTTGGCATCTATTTTACTTTATTTTAATCATTTTATCTTTTCCTTCTACTAATTTGGAAGATAAACACTGTTTATATTCTTTTCATCATGATGGAAAAATTAGAGCATGCATATTTAACTAGTCATGGTTTTTAAGTCACACATTTACTCTTTTCATGGATAATATCAGGACCTTAAAACAATTTAACTATTTCTTTAAACATAGTAAGCATCATTCTATAGTCTCTCTCTGATATCTAATATCAGAAATCTTTGTGGGTCTATTCTGTTGTTTTTTTTCTCTGCAAGTCATGGTATCTTTAATTTTTTTTTTATTTAGCTGTTCATCTTGGTTGTATACTGCAAATATAATAGTTTGGAGTTCTAACTTTCTTTGGGGAGACTTCTATCAGCCTCCCAGAGTTTCTCACTATGGGCTTTATGTCTCCCTTGATCCATAAGGCTTTCACCATAAAAGTTTAAATTTGCTGGCATGTAAATATGCTCTTAGGGAAAAAGAAGCTACCTCCATATTAGCCAACTCTCTAGGTTTCCATTATCACTTCAATTTTGTATTATAATACCAGTTATTTATTGCTAGTTATTTGTTGATTTTAAGATTTTTAAAACCATGGATTTGCCCAGAGATTTTTGATGTTCTCAACTAAACTAGATTGCATACAATTCTGTCATCAGTCTTTGAAATAGACAGGTGAACAAGGAGGCTAAAGCTATGTCTATTTTGTAGATGAGGAAAAGTCTTGAACTTAGGTGTCCAGACCCACACAGTAAATTAGTGAGAGAGCTTGAAGGAGAACCCAGGCTTCCACCATGTATTTCTTGCACTTTCCCATGCCACTATCACATCATCAAATGATGGAGGAATGTTATTTCCCCAAGAGCTGTCCCCTATTCTGACCAAATGCTAGGAGAAAGACTTTCACTTGCTTCTGCTTTTCCTTCTACCTTCTCTTAATGACTACTAATAGCAACATTCCCCAAGGGCAAGATTGCTTTCCTCATTTGGTCTTTAACCATGCTGCTTTGTATTCTGGTCACTCCCTGGATGTTGTCTGAGAAACAGGGAGATCAGTGTGGCACTGGGATCTGATCACTGGCAAATGCACATGTGTCTTCCTGGCTACCCTGGTGGCTTCAGTAACACTGGTAATGAACAAGGTCTCCTCATCTGCCATCACCTCTCACTCAATAGTAGCAGTTGTTCAGGTGCAGCTTTGGAGAATCTACGTATCATAATTCTGTCATGCTTTTTACATGCCAGTGTTAATTTCTCCATCTGTGCTGTCATCTGTGACTACTGGAAGTTGATTTTGGAATGTGTTTAAGCAGGTTAGTAAAACGAAACTAAAAGAAAAAAACCTACCATTTTGGCATTGCACACCTAAGTTGTATCAATGAGATTGTGAACATCACCCTTTTGGGAGGTAGGGGCTGGCATCAAAGACTCAGAAATGGCTGGGAGATAGAAGAATCAGGCTATGACACATGGCATTAAAACTTGCAGTGCTCTACACAGTCTTTGCAAGAAAACCCTAGTGGACATATACCCCAGCCATAGATCTCTCCAAGTCTTTCTTTTCCTCTGCATCTCCTCAATGAAATCGATTTCCATCTTCGTGCTTGGACATTGTCAGTTCTTCTTTTAACGGATCATCAGTAGATGCTACAGGTATAATCAGGAACAGGTGTCTGGAAATAGGCCAACAAGGACAAGAAACGGGAATAGTGCCCAAATGTATGTGAAATTACCTTGAATGTCAATTTGAAAAAGCTAAGGTAGTTTGACACAAGTGGAAAGCAGAACTACATTGTTAACACTTTCCAGCACTTTATGGACCGATACTACAGGTTGCCAGGATTATGTTATATTTTTATTTTCAACAGTTACATTTTCTGACATTTTGAGCATAGTTTTTCTGTTGATATTTGAGAAGAATTGTGGATAATTTAGCATATGGTTATAGGTTTATTTTTCATTTAAATAAGAGATTTCACTAAACTTGCTGTCCCCCTAAGCGTGATGTGATTGTACTCAATGTCTAATGCTTTTCCAGGATAATGAGGAGGAAGATCATTGGAAAGCTGAGAAAGGAAGATAATTGGAAGGTTAGATTCACTAAACAGAAGTTGAATCTGTTCTATTAAGGGCCACATGTCTTGCCAGCAACCATGCCTAGTCATATGCTTCTAGCTATAGAGACTCTATGATAATGAGCAACATTCATTTTTCTCCAACAAGTTTTAGTTTCAAGATTCTGGGCAACTGCCTCCTTGACTGATTTCATTGTGCATTATCTCACCTGCTGTTTCTATGGGTCAGAGCTGGGTTAGGCAGTTGGGGAATGAACAACTCCCAGTTGCATTGATAGCACTAGTTTGGGGCTCCAGTGTACAGAAACTTTTCAACACTGGTCACCTCAGTTTGACCCTGCTTGGGAGTTTTTGTTTCCGCCATTGCCATGCCACTAAGCTGAGGTAACCCAGCCTTTGCATCTACCAATCTAGGTTTCACTCTAACTGCATCTCTTATTGTTAACAAGGGCCTCCCTGGCTGACCTGCTCAACTAGCGGCAGAGAAAGCTGTATGGGAGCTGAAAAAGGTTGAGCACCATTCTGAGTGCTTTTCTTGCATTAACTGTACTCATTTGCTGTGAACAACAACAACAAAAATGTTTGAATTTGTGCAACTCTGAAGGATGGGAGGCTGATTTGTTTTTCCCGTAGCAGCTAAGGTACTATTTAGGGGAACAATGACTTAGTGGGGAGTAATGAGCCCATGGCCAAACAAATACATGGCTTTAAACCAGCCCTTCTCTTCGCTGACCTTCAATTTACTTCTCTGTAAAATGACTACATAGTCTTTGCTCAACTTATTGCTCAAAATTGTTGTGAGGACACCAGCGATATAGAATAGAGACCTTAGAAAGGTTCAATATATTGTATAATATTGTATGAGGCAGGATAGAACCTGAGCAAAGTGGGTAGGGGATTCCAAATTTCAACCTCGCAATTTGCCACCTGTGTGACTTCAGCAAGTCACTTAACTTCTGTGAAACTTAGTTTCCACATCTGTAACTTAGATATAGATATTATCTGTTCTTAGGGGTTGTGTAAGGAAAAATGAAGTAGTTTATGAAAATCATTCAGAATAGTACTGAGACATACAAAGTTCTCAGTACTATTTCTTATTCAAAATATTAGCTATTTTGAGTATTCTATACCCTTGCCTTTCTCAGTGTGCTCTTTCTATTTTAATAACCCTTAATGCAGCAGAACTTGGCTAATGCTGTAATTCCATATACATTTTAGCTCTTGGTAGGATAGGGCATAACATATAACCCTGCCATAGCACCTAACCATATAATTTAGTGGAAGCTCAGTGTTCCCCAGTGGATAAGAGACAGACTTCTTTAAAGGCACACAAAAGCTCAGAAGACTTATTTTTTTAAGTAAAACTGCAGGCAGCAATGAAGGAGAGCAGAGGCAGGTAAGAAGAGAGAGAAGGAAGAATCAGGTTTTGAAACTTAGTTGTTCATGTTGGTTGTTCCTGTCGACCCCAGAATGCGAACCCAGGTTTGGAATGTCTGTAGACTGTGTCCAGTCACTACTCCACCATGGCACCCTTAGGATGCTTTTTAACTGACTCTTCTGTTTCCTGGCTTTCTGTTTTCTGAGCCTCCTATGTCAGGCACTGCCTGCAAAAGGCTGAAGTTTATAATCTCGAAGATCCAGCTCAAGTGTGCAGTGCCAGAAGAGAAAGATTTGTGTTTTAAGTTTCTGTTCCACTCATCTCCTTAACACATTCCAGAAACATGTTGCCTATATTAACTGAAATACGCATGTGTATAGAGAAAGATCTAGCAACAGTTAGTGAGCCCCTACTTTATGTCATTTGTGAAACACAAAGAGGTCTAAAGACCAGTTTCTGTCCCCAGAGTTGAAGATGTAGAGGGTATAAAACATATACTAAAGCTTGACATGTTACAAGACAGGACCATGTTAATTATGAGGTTAAATGAAAATATACACATAGACATTATATGCTGAAATTATGTAAATGCTAATAGTCTTTTGTGCTGCTCTTTAGAATTGCAAAGCATTGAAGGAGCTAGGAAGACAGGAATCATTTCTTGCTGTGACATAAGGGCAGGCACTAGGCTTTCAACAGGTAAAAGACATCAGCAATGTCTTGAAGATGAGAACGCAACAGACTATGAAGGTACAGGTGAGTAGCTGGCGTTGGCTTTCACATAGGATGTGAATGAGTACTTGCTAAGGGAATAACAAGTCTGAAAAATTTGGTGAGGGCTGAACTTAAATGCCAGGCTAGAAGGTTGGGTTTATTTCTTAAGCTGTGGAATGCTATGGGAAATCTGGGAGCAGAGGAATTGCATCATTAAAACTACCCTTTTGGAAAGCACTCTAACAGCATAATACAGAGAAATGCCATGTCCTCTGGTCACCTCAAGGACTTCTCTCTCTCAATAGTACTTTTACTCTCTTGTGTCATCAATCTTTCTCTTTCTACAAATGAGCAGTGGAAGACTCTTCTTTCTAAAAGCAAACAAATGAAAACTCAGTTTCCATCCAATTTTTTCTGCCCTAATAGCAAAACTCCTAAGAAATAGAAAGATGGCTGTACTCTTTTTCCTAGTTCTTACCACTTTTTTCCCTAGTCTTATCATTCGCTTCTCAACTTCCTCTAGAAAGACTTCTACCCCCAGGTATATTACGGCCAATACTTATGTCAGAGTCACCAATGACCTTCACGGAGTTGCATCCCAGCTTTACCTGTCCATACTCTTTCTGCAACACTATCTTCACCTTATTTCCACAACTCCATACTCTCCAGTTTTCCTCATATATTCTCTAACCATTCCTCCTCTGTCTACCATTTCTTCTCTACCTCATCGTTAACTATTGGAATACCCCATAGCTCAACATAAGTCCTCTATTCTATCAGTTCTCTCTCTTAAAATGATTTTTATCCAATTTTATTCTGATGATGCTTACATTTTTATCTTCAGCTCTCACCTCTCCTTTGAGCTTTAGATGCACATAACCTACTATCTACTTAATTTTCCACTTAGAGAGCTAATAGCATCTCAAACTCTTTTCATAGCCAAAAAAGTTATCTTGATCTATTAATTTCCCACTCACACCACAAAGAACAAAACCTAAGTCTTATTCTTGGTCTTACATTCTCTTTTTCAACAGAGCCTATTCATATATTTATCAGTGAATCCTATTGACTCCACATCCAATATATAAAAATACACCCATATTGGAAATTCCACCTCATCCTATTATCCTACTCTGGGTATTTACCCAAAGAGTACAACACTAAGTCAAAGAGATGTATGCAACCCTGTGTTCATTGCACCATTATTCACAGTAGCCAAGACCTGGAAACAACCTAAGTGCCCAATGACAGATGATGGATAAAGAAGATGTGCCATAAATATATATACATATATATTTCACATATATACACATATATAATGAAATACTATTCGCTATTAAAAAGATAAAGTCCTGCCATTTGCAGCAACATGGATGGACCTAGAGGAAATTACACCTAGTGAGAGAAGTCAGAAGGAGAAAGACAAACCATGTCATTTCACTTGTATGTAATATATAGGGAAACAAAGCAAGCAAGTGAGACAAAATAAACAAAATGGACTTTTAATCTACAGAATCAAATTAGTGGTTACCAGAGGGGGAGGAGGGTGGGTTAATACCATGAAAGGAGTAAATTATATGATGAAGGGTAGAATTGGACTGTTAGTAAATTTCATGTATTATATGCAGATATTGCTTCACAATGATGTATACTTTAAGCCTATATAGTGTTATGATGCATTATTTGTTAAAATTTAAAAAGAAAATCTATCCATTCTATCTCCACTGCTCTCATCTTGTTCTGAGCCACCACCATCTCTTGTCTAGGCTACTTCATAGTCTGCTAACTAGTTTTCCCACTCCTACTTTTGCTCCTCTATAGTATTAGTACTTATTATTTTATTGCATCTTAATTAGTAAATATAGGGAATCTAAAATTAATTCTCTAAAGAGACTCCTGAGTGAGTTTTAAAAAATCTAAGTCAGAGGATGTCACTCATCTGCTTTAAATCATTCAATAGCTTCCCATTTCACTTGCAATAAATCCAAATTCCTTTATATGACCTACAAGAGCCCTCGATGATCTGGCCTCTGCATATTTTTTCAGTCTCATCTTTTACCACACTCCCTCTTGCTCACTGTATTTCAGCCTCACTCTATTCTGTTCTGCAAGCGAGCTAATTACAACCTCTGTACCAACTATTTCCTCTTCTTGGAATGCTGTTCCCCTACTTCTTCACACGTGATAGGTTTCTTGTCACTTTGGTCTCAGCATAAATGTCATCTCCTCAAAAAAGGCCTTCCTTGAACATCTAAAGTAGCTTCCCTTCCTTATCATCACTTTCTTCTATACCAGTCCATTTTGTTCTCTTCATAGCATTTTCCTGTCAAATTATCTTATTCTTTTAAGTGCTCACTGCCCATTTATAATGAGAATATAAGCTCCAAAAGAGCAGAAACCTTTTTCTACTTGCCACTTTATCCCTCATGCCCTGAATAATGCCTGGAAAGTAGTAGAAACCCAACAAAAATGCATTGAATGAATGTTGAATAAATTCATTGGCAGCAGAATGGTTGCAGCGGTAATACAGACAGCAGGCAGTAGAGCCTTTGGTTAAACTGATGGCAATAGGAAACAAAATGGAGGGAAGAAATCAATATTAGACCAAATCCATCCCGTTTCCATCTAAGGTTATTTAATATTGGGAACACCAGAAGATGGTTCTTCCTATGTCACTATTCCTAATACAGAGTATCAAAATTGGGACCACAAATAAATTACTCATCCATTCATCCACTCATCCACTCATCCATTCATTAATCAAAAGAGAGAAAGAAAGAGAAATGAAGGAATAGATTGAGAGAACTTGCTATCTGAAAATGACAGGAATGGAAAGAAGAGTTATCTGATGATTCCTTAATTTCTTGACATTAAAATGAAGCAGAAAGTTTTAGAGAAGAATTGCTACTGAGTGGGCTTAGAACATGCTGATTTTTACTCATTGCCTGAGGTTTCTGGCAGACACTTGCAATATGGATCTAGAATTCTGCAGGAAGAACTAAGGAGGAGATAGAGATAAGGGATATTATCAGCATAAAGATGAGAGCTTAAAGTCATGGGAGGGGGATTTCTTGAGGAGTACAATGTCACTGAAGGGCATAACAAATCCTATTTCAAGGGGTCTGTTTATCATATCTCATAGCTCCCAGGAACCACAACTAGAAAGTATGGATTATAATAACCTCAAGTTTCCCCAGTCTCTCCCCCAGAATTTACCCCTTCCCTTGGACAATCCTGTGAATTCTTTTCAAGCAGAGGGTGTTCGATCGTGGGCTCTGAGGAGACATTGTCATCTTCCCTGTCATCAACCTCATAACATGTGCTCCTCACTACTCACAGGGAAAGATTTCAAGATAGACATTGAAGAATGCCTGAAAAGGACTTTGAGATCTGTTGGGGGAAAAGCCTGGCAATAAACTCATTACCACCATTTTACTTTCCCTGTGCAAATTCACATTCTGAGCCCTTAAATACCAAAAACAATGCAGTTAGCAGCAGCAGCAGCAATCTCACCCAGACACATAAAGCATTTTGTAAAGCTGGCTGATGTTGTCAGTGGAAACACTGTTATCATTTCTATGCACTGCCAATGTGTGGCTTGGCAAGATGAAGGAGCTCATCTGAGTTAGGAGCAGAGCTGTGGGATGAGGTCGTCAGACCTCCAGGCCCAGCCTTTCAGCTCAGAAGGAGCTTTTGGCAACACTCTCAGAGTGTTAAACGACCCTCTCCTTTTGCCAATAAGCAAGGTCTCATCCTCCACACTGGGCTTCGTCCTGAACTCCTGGTGGGTGCCAAGAGCCCTATCAGAGACTGATTATTCTGTTTCCCTTGGCAGATTGGCACCAGCCAGTGTCAGGGCTTTGCAGAGCGTATATAATAAGGTCCTCAATGAGGACATGACAATGAGGGTTTTGTTTCAATTGAAGAGTTTATTTGTCTTGTTGGCTCTGTCTAAACCCCATAAAGTAAACCTACTGGTGGGGGGAAGGGAGGCTATAAAATCAAGCGTCAGAGGACAAGGTGGCAAGTGGCCCAAGGCTCTCAGCTGCTGCAGTAAATGAAATCTAGAGGTTGGTCCTAGGCTTTGAAGGTTGAACATAAGCAGAAAGAGAGGAGTGGGTTGGACGGTCAGAGTAGGTTGCCACCTTATGAAGAAAACAAAACAGTCTGAATTTCTATTCTGGAAACTGATTCCACTCCCTGGGTGGGAGGCGTGAAATAGACTCCTCTGGAACAGTGACTTCGTATGTCTTGTTCAACTCTGAAGTATCTGTCACCTAGTAAATATGCAATAAATATTTGCTGCGTATGTGAATGAATGAAAAAAGATTTGAAAATCAATCCTAAATCTTAGTTTTTATTGATAAACTCTGCTTAAGTAGTGGAAACCTTTTCCTAACTTTCACTGGAAGAATTTGATTTGTGTAACATTTCAGTCAATAAGCCAAAGACCCACAGAGATTGCTTTTGAAAAATGTTCTTGCTCCTCTTTCATTTTTGTTTATCTCTACACCTAGTCTTCCATATTGAATATTTTGAGGTTTTTTTCTCTCCCGAGCTGATAATTATGATTACTTCTCATTTTCCCTCCTCCTGTCACTGGATTGTTGCCATTTTCATGCTGATTTCTGCTTAGTATGACATCAGCATGTATAGTCCTTATGAAAAACGTGTGTGTGTGTGTGTGTGTGTGTGTGTGTGTGTGTAAGCAATTTCAACTGTATTTGGAAGACGGAAAAGAACTAAAGAGGGCAATGGAGAGTGATGGTTCACATATAAGTGAAGCTATTAGGCACTTCTCAGTTTATCACTAGAGCCATTATAAGTACTAGACAAGAAGACATCTCATTAGGGACCAAGACTCAAATTGGCCATCAGGTGGAGCTCTTCACTTCGAGGCAGTGCCACGTAGGCCTTCCAAAACACACAGATGGTGAATCCAGTAACTCCCAGCAGTGCCAAGGTTATTGCAAAATAGAAACCTGGGGAACCTGGAAGAGGCTGTCAACAGTGCCTCTATGTGCCTGTGAGGAGAACTTTGGTTCCATCTACTGCAATGCACTGGCTCAAGCTGAGCCTAGCTCCTCATGTCACCTAGTTTAGAAACTCTCATAACTCCTCCCAGCTTTTCCTATCATCTCCAGATATTTCTATGGAAAGGAAATGGTCATTTTCTTAAAGAGTTAACATTAAGTTAAATCCCTTACTAGTGAATGGGCAAGAATTAATAGAGTATGCAAGTGTAAGAAGTCATGCACAATCTCTAGGTCAACAACACAAGAAAATGCATTATGTAAGATAACAGAACACTGGAATATGAAAATGTGTCAGGTAGCTGCCTAGCTAAGAGTTGAGTTTTCTTTATTTTGTCTTATGGAGAATATAGAGTACTAGTCAACTGTTTTTCGTTTGTTTGTTTGCTGTTGTCCCTTTACCTTGTGGCATCAATGATAATGGGAGCTGAAATTTGTTTGCTATGTACCAGACAGTGTCTCAATCCTCTTAAGCAAATTACCTCACAACTTCATTTAATCCTGATTCCCATAGGGTAGGTACTATTAATATTATCCCTGGCTTTTAAGTGATGAAGCTGAGACTGAGAGTGGTGAATACATTTTCCAGGGTCATATGGCTACTGAGTAATGGAGACAGGATTGGAAGCAAGACTCTCACTTCAGAACCAAATCTCTTAACCAATACACTATAGCAAGTGTGTTTCTTCCTTTCACTTTTATACACAAGTATATTCTTTTTCAAAAAAAGAAAGGTACAAGCAGGAATGAAGGCGAGTAGGCAGGCAGGCAGGAAGAGAGATGAGAAAGAAGCATTTTTTTCTTTTTATTTAGTTCTTTACATTTGAATGAACCCAGGTTCTTGGGAAGTACATTGACACACTCCTTCAGAAGTGACTGACCTAGCAGCTACTCCACCAGGGTGTATCACCTCTCTCTGCTAATCTCAGTTCCCTCTTACCTCAGCTTCATCTCAGTTGCACTGGGGCAGGGGGCAGGAAGGGGAGTGGGCATGAAGAGGGGCATGTTTATGAATATTTTTGCATATCTCAGAATAACATGTGAACCTATTAATACAACTGTGCCTATGCAATACCTGTGCTGTACATCTCTCAAAAATTTCCACAACAGCTTCGCATGTACTTGACAGAGTGAATTATGCCTGGTTGAGGACAGAGTTTCCACCACTGGTTTGGAAAAAGGTGAGTGAATTGAGGCCACAACAGATTCTAAAGTTTGGGGTTCCCAGCATTCTTTGTTAGCTAGCTGCCACTTTATACCAGTGCAAAGGAGGGAATAAAAGGTTCAATATTTTGAGGATATTCAGCTCTTTAAGTTTGTGATTCCAGAAAGTGATCCAAGAAACTTTCATGTTGTTTCTATTCCCTTATCCATACAGATATTAAGTAATAGAAAGTTGTAGATCATTGAGTAACCGATAATGGGCAACCATTCTATAGTACTTTACAGTTTCTAGCTGTATTTTGCTTGAATGTCCACTGCAGTCCCAGGTACTTTTGACATACTACATATTATTAGGCAAGATCTTGCCAAGATGGAGACCCTCAAACTAAGGTACATGCAGTAGGGTAAGACCCTAATGACTATGCCATTCCACACTGGGCAGGCCCCCATTCATCCCAGAGTATTTCTTCTTTCCTTGATATCGCCTTAAATGTCCTCATCCATTGATGAGTCTAATTCCACATAACACCTTCTCAGACTAAAGTCTTCATCACCACAATGCATATTCCAAGGCAGCCCTCCTGATACTTACCCACGTTCTACATGCTCTCGGGTAGCCCTTGTTCACATGAGAAGTCATATCCTAAGTACACAGAGCAAGAGTTTTCTTCTTGAGGTCATACCTTAGCTGTGATATACACAGAAACAAGTCTGCTCTCTACCAGTGTGTTACAATTATACAACCTTGACATTAACTTCCATGGCCTACTTAAACAGCTGTTATTCTGAAGCAACCCTTGCTCTAGTTGGAGCTCGTACTGAATTTTCAGATGCTGAGAAGCTGACCCTACCTGCTATGTCATCATGCCACTGCCTTGCATATCAGGATGTCAATCTTGACCACCCAGCCACCATGTCCCACAGGATAACCCAACCAGAGACTCCCTCATCGCTGGGTCCACCGTGAGGCTGACCTCACCAGCTCTCTTCTTAACCATACTGCCTTTGTGCTCACAGTAAGGCAACCCTCTCCCAGATCAGGATCCACATCCTACCACACATCCAGTCAAGCAACTTTCCAGTTCCCCTAATCAGTGCTGCATTATACAGAAGGCAACTAAGATGTGCTTAAGGCCCAGCATTGCTGCGGCACCAGCAAAATGATTTTTTAAAGAATTGGCAATTTGATATTAAAAAAGTAAAGTAGCCGTGATAGAAATAAGAATTTGTTGAAATTTTTCACTTGTATGGCTTAGAATTATTTCCTTTTAAATTGCAAAGTATCAACATTATGGAAATTACGGTGTGGATATCAAAATCCTTTTTTGAGAGTAGTGTTTTCAAAGGCCCTATACTGACCCTGCCCTCTCTGTTCTTCTACATTCTGTGAGGCAACCTTCTGCTAATATCTAAAATGCCTCACATTATTAGCTAGTTCTGCTTAGAATACTAACCTTACAACTCAGACCAATATTCATCCAGCATACATGAGTATGACCATATCACCATTACAATATTAAATTATTTCCTATTGATAAATAGCCACTTCCCTGAGTTATCTCCCCTCCCATGTGTGCCCAAATCACTTCAGCTTCCCTAGACCCTCCATAAGGATTCCTCTTCATAATCTAGCAACTGAGGCATAATGCCTGCTCCAGCCTCCTGTGCCAATGTTTGCAATGATTGGCCAGTGTCCATGCAGAATCTGTTATTAAACATTTTGAATATCATTCTCTCCTGCAACCACTGCAACAAAAATTATACAGCTCTCTAGGGTTCCCATTTAGACGCACATGCCAATAGGGAAATCTCTTCCAATCCAGTGAGGACTCCAACATTTTTTAAAGGAAAGGTGCATGCAGGAATGAAGGCAAGCAGAGGCGGGCAGGCAGAAAGAGAGGAGAAAGAAGCATTTCTTTATTCTATTTAGTTGTTCATCTTGGTTATCCTGCTGGCTCTGGCACACAAACCCAGGGCCTTGGGATGTATATAGACTGTCCAACCTCTACTCCACCAGGGCTCAATTGACACCAGCATTTATTATACAAAGGGCGCATGCTAACCACTGGCCTATAACACCACTTCTTGTACTTACAAGTATCCGTGACCTGGAGAAAACCACTGAAGAGACTGCATTTCAACCACACGCTTCATGAAGTAGTCCTCCAGATACTTGCAAATCTCTGGATATCATATGGCAGGTTATAACCACACCCTCTTCCCCTTTTTCACTGGAACTGCCACTCACTATTGCTTTGTACCCTGGAAACCCCATCATGTGACCCATTCACAAGGAAATGAGTGACAATACCAGTTCCACATACCCAGTGCCACAAACTGAGGTAACCTATGACCTGACCAGAGTCCACTCAGGACATAGCGTGTCAGCCCCTAATGTGGGTCACACGCCTCTTCACAGAGCATCAGGCAAAACCTGATGAAATCAAGATCCATAACACCACTTCCAACAATTCAAGAGACCTTCTTAATGGAGTCAAATCCTCAACCTGTCTCATCAAACAGCCAATGTATACCTGTAATAGACCTGAGAAACTACTTAGGACAATTACTCCAGTACCTTCTCTGCACACAGCACAAGGTAATCCCTGACCAGACCAGGATCCACATCAGCACTGACAAGACAGTGACATGCAGCTTCTCCTCACATCCTGAAGCAAACCCTAACCAGACCAGGGAGCAAACTTGACTGCAAAACTTGAGGCAAATATAGAGCAGACCAACAAATCTTGAAGAATCTTCTAAGATAACCAGAACCCACAGAAGCACCCTTCACTTCATGAGACATTCTATGAACAGCCCAGATATATGGTCCCATTCTGCACATTCATCTCTTCCTTCCTTTCTCTCCTCTCCCTTCACCTTTTCTCATTTTCCATCCGTTTCCCTACCTGCCCTAACCTCTTTCATCCCCTTTCTCCTCTTCCTTTCTTCCCTTCGCTACCATTCTCACTACCATTCTCATTCCCCTTTATTTTTTCTCAGTCAAGTCACTGCTATATTACTTAATTGTTATAATAATTTTGATGTGTCTCCAATCACATTTAGGCTAGGAAAAGTCTTGAGAAGATTTGAGACAGTACCTATCTCCCAGGCGGGCTGCTCTGGGAGACGGAACCTAACAAATAAGAATCTGTGCATGGAGTTTTTGTCCCTGGAAGCAAAATATAGAACAAAATCTCCTTTCTCTGCTAAGCAGGGCTCTTAAATCAATTGCTGGTGATTTTAAGACTAGTTAAAGGGAATGTGTCATACATATTGGGAAAGACAATAGGAGACTTTGAACAAAAAAATCAAGCTGGTGAAGTCTTCCATGCCCCCAGCTAACCCACTCCTTCATATATCACATTAGAAAAAAATTTGGTTTAGAAAATAATTCATGTATGGGTTTGTCAGTCTTTTAATTTTTTTTTTTTTAGTGATTGGTAGACATTTATTATAGTCACATCAGGAGAACAGTTTGCAAACCAGGAGGATTGGAACTAAAACATAGAATGAAGCTCAGGGGTGTATTGTTTCAAAGCAGCTTATGCAATGAGAAAATTGATACAAATCTAATATCTGTTATATGTACTGTATTTCAGTTGTCCCAGTAATGTCCTTTAGAGCAATTTTTCCCAGTCCAGAACTCAATGCAGAATTATAGGTTGCATTTAATGAGGGCATCTCCTTAATATCCTGTTGGCATGCCATGGTGGAACAGTGGTTAGGTCAATTGCCTCCAAAGGAGCAGACCACATACCCCTGGGTTGAAGTCTCGGGGTCCAGGGGAAAAAAAACCAGTGTGAACAAATAAAAATAAAATAAAAATGCTTCTTCCTTCTCTCTCTTCATACCTGCACCTTTCATCTTCCAGAGGCTGCCCATTCCTCAGCTCAAAGCCTCCTTCCTTCATCTTCAAAACCAACAAGAGAAGTTTGACTCCCTCTGATGCTGCCATTTCTCTAATATTCTCTGTCTTTCTCTGGGTTTGCTTTCATTCTTTTAAATTAGATATGGAAAAACACATACTCCATCATGTCTCATGTACCTTGAACCCCCTTCTGCCCATTTCTCCAATTTCATTACTTCCCATTTGCTGAGTTTTGGTCTCCTGTGTGGAAAGTCTCTCTCCCCATTATATTTAGAGTATCATCCATTTGGTGTGTCTATTTTAAGACTTTTTCTCTATGAATACATAAAATTTTTCTGTGAATATGGAGAATATAAAATTTTGTGTGTGGATTTTTATATAAATACTATGCAGTACATATCATTCTGCAACTTGCTTTTTCCCTCTATGTTATCTTAGAGAGCTTGTCCAGTACGTATACACCTAATCTGTTTAAATAGATTGTTGCACAGTGTGGCATATTTTGGAAACATCACAATTTATTTAATCTTTCTTTTATTAATGGTCATATAGGTTGTTTCCAGTTTCACTACTGCCAACCATGCTTCAGTGAAAGCCTTAGTTTATGCTTCCTTGTATAACTGATCATGAGTTTCTTTAGGGTAGATGTTAAGAATGGGGCTCACTTTGGCATAGTAGCAGTTGGGCACATGCCACATACATCCCAAGAATCTGGTTTCATGGCCCAGGGTTGGCAAGAATAACCAGGACAACCAACTGTATAAAAATAAATAAATGCTTCTCCCTCCTCTCTCTTCCTGCCTGACTGCTTCTGCTCACCTTCATTCCTGCCTGCACCTTTCCTGTAAAAAAATGGGAATAATAATAATAAATGTCCACCTCTACCCAATTTAATAAACACTGTAAATTGCACTCCTAAGCAGCTTTAAATTCCCCTAAGTTTAAATTCCCCTAAAGTATATGAATTACATGCTCCCCTAAATCTCTGCAAATATTTTTTCAAGTCTGCAAATATTTTTTCAAGTTTTTATTGTGAAAAATTTTCTAAAAAAATGTTGGTATAATGAATGTCCGTGTAATTCTAAGATTCAGTAATTGTCACCTAGATTCAATAATTTAAAAATGTACCCTATTTGTTTAACCTACCTATCTTTATAATTTATCCTTTTACTGAACCATTTTAATGTAACTTGACCTTTAGACAATTCATCAAGCATCTCCTAAGTATAAGGACATATGAACTCAACAAATTTTGTGCAATAATTTTATCACACCTATGAAAATAATAATTTTCTCTATATAATTATAAATGAAATTCGATATTCTGTTCACATTCAAATTCTCCAGGTGTCCCCAAATGTCTTTTATGTTTTATTTGACAAACAGGATCTAGTCAAGCATAACCAGTTGTATTTTTTGAGATATAATTCAAATACCAATAAAATCACAATGTTTCTTTTCAAAGGGAAGATGAAGGTAGGAATGAAGGCCAATAGGCAGGCAGGCAGGAAGAGGGAGAAGGAAGAAGCATTTATTTTATTGTTGTTAACTTTAGTTGTTCACGTTGTTTGTTCCCTCTAACCCCAGGACTCAAACCCTGGTCCTTGGAATGTCTGCAGACTTCTCTCAGTCAGAGGCGGCAGACTTAAACATTATGCCACCAGAACATGCCATAAAGTTTAATCTTTATGAAGTTCAATTTATCCTATTTGTTTCCTTTGGTTGCTTGTACTTTTGGTATCATATCTTAGAAAACATTGCCTAGTCCAAATTCATGAAAACTAATGCCTATATTTCCTTCTAAGAGATCTATGGTTTGAGGTATTATAATTTGGTCTTTGAACCATTTAAGTTAAATTTGTATATGATGTAAGCTAGGGGTCAAAATTAATTCCCTGAATATGGATATCCAGTTGTCCAAGCAATATTTACCAAAGACACTGTTATTTTCTCTTTGGATAGTCTTGAAATCTCAATTTTAATCCATTGACCTCTATACCTGTCCTTATGACAGCACTATACTGTCTTGATTACTGTAACTTTGTAGAAAGTTTTGAAACTATTAAGTGTGTCTTCCAGCTTAGGGCTTCTTTTTCAAGATTGGTTTGATTATTCTGGGATCCTTATATTTCCATATGAATTTTAGGATCAGTTTGTCAATGGACAAAATTAGGCCATTGGAGTTTTTATAAAGATTGAATTGCATTGAATCTATAGAGTACTGCCATCTTAAGTCTTCCAATCTATGAACATGGGATGTCTTTCAATTTATGTGAGGCTTTAATTTCTTTCAACAATGTTTTATTGTTTTCCATGTTCAACTCTTGTACCATTTTAAAGTTATTCCTAATTTATTCTTTTTACGCTATTGTAAATGAGAATGGTTTCTTAATTTCATTTCCAGATTATCCATTGTAAATGTATAGAAATAAATATTTTTATGTATTGACTTTGTAGCCTACAATCTTGGTGAACTCATTTATTTGTTCTAATAGCTTTTTAGTGGATTCCTTAGGATTTTCTATATAGAAGATAATGTCATCTGTGAATAGAGATAGTTTAACTTCCTCCTTTTTAATATAAGTTAGACTTTATTTCTTATTCTGGCCTAATTGCCTTAGCTAGAACCTCAGTACAATATGAAATAGTAATGATGAGAGTGGAATTCATGTTTTATGATCTTATGAACTTTGGGGGACTCTTTCAGTCTCTCATTATTAAGTATGATATTAACTGTGGGTTTTTCTTATGCCTCTTTTTTAAGGAACAGTTCAGGCAGGAATGCAGTGAGTAGGCAGTCAGAAAGAGAGAGGAGGAAGAAGCATTTTATTTAATTTCCGTTTTAGTTGTTCACAATGGTTGTCAGTCTTCACCATCCCCACCCGCCCCCCCACACATACCTCACCCCTGCCAGGGACCTGTGACTGAACCCAGGGGTATGTGGCCTGTGTCCTTGGGAGGCAATTGACTTAACTGCTGCTACACCAGGGCGTGGCTCTTATGCTTTAAAAAAATAAGCTCAACTTGAAGATATATCCTTTTCTCTCTAGTTCATTTGGTCATGATGTGTAATCTTTTTCATATGTTGCTAGCTTTGATTTATTGCTATCTTGTTGAGGATTTTTGCATCTGCATTTATAAAGGATATTGGTCAGTAGTTTTCTTGTGATGTCTCTGTCTGGTTTTGTTATCATGGTAATATTGACCTCATAGAATGAGTTAAGAAGTGCTTCCTCCCCTCTTATTTTTGGAAGTTTGTGAGGTATCTGTTAATTCTTTAAGCATTTTTGTAATTTGTCACTGAAGCTTTCTTATCCTGGGCATCAATCTTTTTATATATATATATATATATATATATATATATATTCTGATTTTTAAATTTCTTTTTGAGTCAGTTTGGGCATTTGGGCAAATTTGCCTTTTGTTGTCTATGCCTCTTTAGACTTTTATTTGAAAAGACTACTTCTACATTTTCCCCAAGACTTTGAATGTTAAAGGCACCAGGTAGTTGCCTTTTAGATCAACTTATACTTTGGATTTATCTGATCGTTTCATCATGTTGTCATTTAAAATGTCCTTTCCTTTGTATTTCCTGTAACCTGGAAGTTATGTCTCATGAATAGTGTTAGGCTGAACTTTTTTGCCAACATTTTTTAAATTTAGATTTTGAAGATCTGATGGATGAAAAGCATTTCTCATTGTTAATTACTAATAAGAGTGACTATATTTTCAGATTTATTAACAATTTGGGTTTCTTCATCTGTAAATCATTGCTTTTCATTCTTTGTTCATTTTATTATTGTGTGGATCATCTTTGTATTTTTGATTCGCAGGTATTTATTATAGTCTAGTTGAAAATCAATCTTCATTTCTTTTCCATTTATTTTTATTTTCTAGAAAGTGAATTAAGGCCATATGCTTTTCTTACATACAGCTTACATACAGCATATTTTGAAATATACTGTCCTGATCATAATTTACTTCTGAAGCATTTGCAATATTAAAGTTGTCTTTAATTCAAGAGTTATTTGTACATGTGCTTGCTTTTTTAATTTATAGGTGAATGCTATGTTGGATATGTGTGATTGGGGTGGGTAGTTGGTTATATATTTATTGCTAATTTCTATTTGGACCCTGCATGGCTGAATTTTCAGTCTGTATTCTCAATCAATACAAATGATAACTGTTTCTGTTTCCCCATCTGGTGACTGTGTGGTGTTATTTTTTTATATATTCAACACCATCTAGGAGTGGGAATTTGAGACTATGAGAAATTAAACCAAATGTCAGTTCCAAAAGGCTCAATAAGAGACGGAAGCTCCTTTCCCAAAGAGCTTCTTCTTCAGGGTAAGAGAGAATGTGTTTGCATTATGAGCCTTCTTCCCTAGCAGAATACACCATGTTGACTCTTCTTCTCCTAGTGGTGGAGCTATAGGTAGGTATATGGCTAGTTGGTTATAGGCACATTGCGTGGGTCATGTGAAATGGGGGAAGTAAAATATTCAGTCTTGTTTTGGAGTGAAAAATCAACAATTCATCTATCCATGGATACTAGGAGTTGTGGTTAATTTTTGTTCTATTAAACACTCCTTTCTTCTTGTTCTTCAAACCCACAGTGTTCATAGAAAAGGGGATAATTTGTATACTGCCTTGCAACCTATTTCTTTGCTTTTTTAAAATAATTCTTGTGTGGTTCTCTTTTTTGTCTTCCCACTTTTAAGTTTATTGAGGGCAAGGACTGCTTCTTGTAACTTCACAGTAGTTTCACAGTAACTCCTCAAGTGCTTTGTACAGAGTTGAGCAAAACAAGTGCATCAGTAAATGCTTATACAAAGAATAAATGAGATGAATGGATAAAGACCTTCTATTCTTAGCAAAATAAAAATAAATACAAAATAAAATAGATCTCTTTCCTGCTTAATAGTTTGGATGAGTGTTTCATATCCTTTTGTACCTAATCTGTAGGAACACAGTCTCATTGCCATGTGACATGGGTCTCTACATCATATCTCAAGACAGAGTCCTCTTTCAGATTTCTTTCACAGTCTCTCACTCCTACCACTGCTATTATCAATCCCCACTGTAGCCTCACACATAGCCTGAGAATGATGAATTTTAATTTGTTTTTCAGATGAACAGGACTATTTTTCCTCAAACGAAACCCCAGCAAAGTGTTTCATTTTCATACCCACATCTGTTGATTGTAATGTCTTTGCTTCTTTGATGACCCTTAATCAGGTTTTTCTGCATACAGCATTTAATCTGGTTGCATTTTTCTGCTCTCTTCTATGTCTTTAATGACACTGCAGGATAAAGCAGGAAAGCACTTGGCATCCTGCTAACATTCTTTCCAGATACCCCTATGTAGTACACTAGATTATCTATTAGCTCTTTGTTTTTTGTGGTCAATTTTATACCCGATCTGGTCATTACAAAATGATTTTGCATCACATGGGCACAAATTAACCCTGAAATAAAGAAATAAATAGGCTGAAATTCTAGGGGAGTTGCATCATCTCAGAGCTGTTGTGAAGCCCCTATCTTTACACTGCTGAATTTGATCATCTATGTGGACAAATCAGTTTAGTCATGAACTGTATGTGCTTCCTGCAAAGTTACCAGTACTCTATGAGTTCAAAATAGTGAGGGCCATGTGTCTAGTTGAGGCATGCCTCAAATAGAGACATCTTGCTTTACTAAGGTTGAGCTATGTTTCCTGCAGAAAAAGGTTTACACTTTCTTCACAGCAAGGATATTTTTACAATTCAGTGCTGGGAGCTGGAGTGAGGAAATGAAGGTTTGGGGGCTTTTTTGTTTTTGTTTTTTGGAATGCAAGAATCTAAAGTTAAGGCCTTTGTATATTTGTAGTCATTGCTGTACCCCATAAATTACTCTTTCATTGTCAAATGAATCATAAATCTTAGGGCTGGAAATGACCTCTATGTAGCTCCTATCTTTCATCTAGGAGTGCTATTCTAATTCCCATTTTACATTGAGGCAGCTGAGGCTCACAATAATCTGCCATTCTGTAGTCAAGGATCATTTGAAGACTGCGTATTTGACCCTACTTTTGTTTTCATTTTTTACTAATTTGTGATATTCTGTCTTGGTCACTGCTTTGATTTGATGATGCTCTCCAAAGAGTCTTACCATATTGCTTCATGCTGGGCACCTGGTGGGAGGATTTTCACTCCTAACTATGACACTTGAGGTAAAATTTGATATATTCTTATATCATCATAAAATATATTATATATTATTATATTATTATATGATTGTGGTAGCCTTTAAAGTAGTGATACTTTCCTGAGCCTCTGGTGGTGCATGTGGTTCTTTCACATGCAGCCTTTTGATGTCTATATGAAAATATTCTTTCCAACAATGTTTCGCAGGGCACATGTAATCATTAAGCATCTCATAGTTAATGGTAATTGCACAATGGACTCCAGGATTCTTGTAAGACACCCAACCTAATGCTAGTACCATTTACTGGCTGTTAAAAGTGTTTGGGAAAATTCTCACATAAACATTGAGAAGACCAGTTCACTGAGGCTATAATGGTCTTTGGAAACTGATAGAATTGAATTCTAAACCTTGTACCATTATGAAATAGTGACTTCTTAACTATGTGATGTTGGACACATTACTTTAAATTTTCTGTGTCTCAATTTCCTTATCTTTAATGGGATAATAATGTCTCACAGGCTTGTTGTGAGGATTGGGCTACTCCACATAAAAAATGTAACCCATGCAATACTTGCCACATTGTAAGAATTGAATATGCTATTATTATTATTATCATCATCATCATCATCATCATCGTCATTTAATCATCATCATCACGTCATCACCATCTGTCTAACTGTTGGTGTAATATTATGAAATAAAATGACTGAACTATATAGCAGAGCTTCTTATTCCTAGTAGATTCTAAAGAAAAAAAGCAGGTCTATGATTATGGTTATTAAAATGGTTATTAAAATGCATAGTATATATGTACTATGCAGCTGTCATTTTTCTGGAATATGGCTTATTTGGTCACAGAGGTGGCTTAGCTTGAGCAAATAGTATGTTATAATTTTCTAATTCAAGGCCACATATCCCCATTAGAGTGATAAACACCCTGGAATCTTTTAGAAACAGATCTTCTTTCTGAGTTTTCTTATTAATCCTTTGTCAGTTTTCTAAAAACAGTACAAAAACATACTCTCAGGAAATAATTTCTTTTGAGGACAGAATTGTGACATGGGGTATTATCAAGGTGGCTAACAGATATACAAATTTCGGCAGGCAAAATTTTAAGATGTGTTCTGATTACTTGGCCTCAGGCAACATCCAACTATACACCCTACCTCCTAAATAAACACCCAGTCAAATTGAGTACTGGAAATCACATGAGGTTAGGAGTCAGAAAGATCTTAATTCTATACCAGAGTCTACCACTTGCTAGCTCTGCAGCTTTGGCCGTGTCTCTGAATGTCAGTTTCCTTATTTATAAACTAGTATAGAAATAGTTTTTCAACTCCTTATCAGAAAGCCTTTGGGGCAAATAAGTTTCATAACTCAGTATTTTTTAATTTAAAAAACAGTGCATGGTGTAGAAAACCTTCCATGGGGTTTGAAACAGAACCCAGTAATCAACCACATTAATATTTCTTCAATGATATATGTGAATATTTACACTAAGAGAGCCTCAAATATTTTGCCACTCTATTAGTTTTGGTAAGAAATTTATGAAAACCTGCTCTTCAGAGCTTTCTAGAATTTGCAGTTATTGATAATGGATTGAAGAATTTATCTCACCTCATGAGATGATTCTAAGGCTTAGGTGGAAGATAGTATGTGTAGCAAAGATTCTGCTAACCCTGACCTGAGATCTAGAGACAGCTGGGTGTGTGAAGACCCTCAGATGCCGATTTACTTGAGATGATCTACAGAAGGAAAAAGCTATAAAGAGGAGGACTGCATCTGAAACCTAGGCTGTGGGCGTGCAGGAACTATCTGGTAGGACATGAAGTTGTTCTCCAGGCACAAGTCCGAGCTGGGGTGGCAGGCCCTGTTGAGAGTAAGGAGATATTGCTATTGGAAGAAACTTGCCCATTTCCCTTGACCCGAGAATACCCCTCAGAGATACTTGTGGCTGCAGCGTTTATGCATTGCAGTCCTAACCTCACCCCCAAAAGCTTGTCAGTAAATCTCTCTCTTTTATTATTGTTTTCACATCATTCTAGTATATCAGCAGTCTTTGGAAACTAAAGACATCGTTCTATTTATAGCATTGTTTTGGTAGTGGTTATTTCCATTTCCAGATTAGTAATCCTCAGTTGCTGTAAATGTCAAATCCTAGAAAATGTTACACTCCTACGCATAACGTTAGCATCATTCTCGAGCAGTTGTTAGTCGATGATTTATTTGATGCATCCTATTTTTCCGAGATAGATGAATCTTATGATGGAAATAGAAGATCCACAAGAAGATCTGGAGAGAAATACAATACCTGTGTGTGGAATGTGATGCTCTGCTTTGTGTTGTTCTGTGCTTTGAAATTTACCACACGAAAAGAAATTATTAAAATTATTAAGTACTGATCATCATATACATTCCCATTACTTTAGGATGAGAGACAAGTTATGTTTAGCAGTAACTCCAGGAACAGTTTTTATATTATATTTTCACGTTCAAAACCAGTCAAATTTGCTTCAGCCTCCCAGAGCATAGTTACGCAAAATTAAAGGAAACCTGGTGGAGAGTTGCACTTCTTTCTTTCTGTATGGGTGAGCCACTCTTCTCACATGGGTCTCGCTGAGATGCAGGGCACATACAATGTTCAGATGAACTGAAAAGAGCACTTCCATCAGTAGCTTCAACCACAGTTGTCTGAATGGAGGACGCTGCTATTGGTTGCCTTGAAGACTTGGTGACTCGCAGCTCTGAGTGCCCCAGAATTCATACCAAGTGACTATTGGACAGTTTGTAATTATTACAAGACTTTTAGGGTGGGGTAGATTGAGAGTGGAGGAGCAGGGGCTGATTCTGACAGGGTCTTCTTGGTGCTTTGGCACTCCTCGTGGCCCTTGCGGTGTTAGTCTGGAAGAAGGGTGATGCAATAGCACTTGGTTGGGCAAAATAAGTAAAAAAGATCTGTTGTTCTCCAGTCTGCCAAGAGTAAACTCTTTCACTTGAGTTGTCACTACTGAGGTAAATTTATATGCACCTATGTGCAGTCGAGCATGGGGAAATGCAAATGACTTATGTCAAATATATAGCATTTCTCCTTTCATTTGGTAGATGTCCAGAAATGATTTTTAAATGCACTCTATTTCTATGTCCCCTTCTTCCATAACTGATCCCTGATTATGAGCTACTTGTGGGTAGAGAATGCAGAGACTACATATAGAGTCCTATCTTTGTTTCTTTGATGCTGGGATGCTTCCTGACATATATAGTTGTTAGTAAACATAAGTTGTGTATTGAATTAATGAGACCTGTTGATAATTTGGACATGGATATATAAATTAATGCCACTGAAATTATTAAAAGAAATGATTGGTACACCATGGTAGAGTAGTGGTTTGCTCAACTGCCCCTGACCGAAGCATAGTCCATATACACCCCCAAGGACCCCAGTTTGCTTCTGGGCCTGGGGGAACCATCAAGATGAACAACTAAATAAAAACGAAGTGCTTCTTCTTCCTCACCTTCATTCTACCTGTATTTTTCCTTTAAAAAAAGAAATTGTCTCCTTCCAAAATGGTTAAATCCCATCTGATATGAACACTAATAATTTACTTAGTAAACAATCCTTTGGTACAAAATGCAAAAAGTCACTTTATCCCATTCTAGATCTGAGATTGTCACAAAACTGAATTGGGTAGATCCAAATGAATGAGGTTTTCTTGTTTTTTTGTTTTTTTTTTTTCCTTTTCATGGCTTTAGACATATCTCCCTCATAAATCAGAATATAGCACAGAAAGTATAATCAGCCCTTTCATTCATATTATTTGGCATGTCATCATAGTTCCTGGCTTCATTTTGTTCACATTTCCTAAGTAGTCTCTTATCTCATGTGGTTGATGGGTGTTTTTATGGGGCCTTCTTGATGTTCTACTTGCCTGAATTAGTGTATTCATTTGTCCGAAAGCTAACTTTTTAATAAGTCCCACGCTTGGTGCATCTCTGTGCCTCCAACAACTAAGGTGACCAATGTGCAGCCATGTATAGCCTCGAGGCCCAGATTTGAGAACCAGGGCCAGAGGTTAAAAAAATAAAGGGGCCACTTCTATAAGCTTGAATCATTATTCATTCCATATCCTCTTTCACTTGTTACAAGGCTCATATTTTTATCTCTCTCTTTTCCCTGATTTATTCACAGGAGCCCTTCTGTTCTTCTTAACCTCTTCTTAATGTGATAGCTTTTGATACCTTTGTACCCTAAATATGCTCGAAATATTTTTTTAAAGAAAAGTTATAAGCAGAAATGAAGGTGAGCAGATAGGTAGGAAGAGAGAGAAGGAAAAAGCATTTTTATTTCTTTATTTTATTTATTTTATTTAATTGTTCATCTTGGTTGTTCCTGTCAGCCCTGAGATGCAAACCCAGATCCTTGGTATGTATATGGACTATACCCAACTGATACTTCCCAACGGTGCACCATTATTTTAACTGATGAATTGTATTTTTGTTTGTGTCCTTCCTTCTTCCTCTGTTTTCATCACAGCCAATTCTTGGCCTCTTTGATGAGCTGCTGTACATAAGGCCTTATCTCTGAATATTTAATTCTAGAAAGTACAATGCTAATACTCTTGACAGTGAGCAAGGGACAGTTCTCCACCCAGGCTGTACTCACAAATGCCCTATGCTTTCCTCACTGTATGCATCAGCTCTTCTTTATACAGTGTATCTGTCACTTGGTTTATAGACACTGCACACTCTATCTGCCTGGCAGAGTGCTAGGCACTGGAGAGATAGTGATGAACATAGTCAATGCACTCTTTCTTTCATTCATGGATAGTCTACCCTTTTACCTATGACACGCATACAGGCAACTTCAAAATTAAATTTTCCTTTTTTTTTCTTTAGCAGAAAGTTGCAAGCAGGAATGAGGGTTAGTAAACAGGCAGGCAGGAAGAAAGAGGAAGAAGAAGCATCTTTATTTATTTAGTTGTTCACACAACTAAATTCCCCTCAGGGCCAGAACTCAAACCCAGGTGTATGCAGCTTGCTCTTTCAGAGACGATTGGCCTAACTGCTACTCCACCAGGGCGCAACAAGTTGTCCCTTTTGATTGCAAAAGAATCCATCCATATTAATCTCCTGTTAAAAAGTAACTTGCATTTCTTGTGATAAAGCCTTCACCAGCCCGATAGTGTGCTGGAGAGCTGACTTATTGATTCATGCATGTATGTGCATGAAATATCCATGATACTGCACAGTATTGGTCTGGTAATTTTCTCACACACATTTCTACTGCTTCGTGGATTCTCTGTTTTGTGAGCATCCAGAGAGCAGAAACCAGAGTGTGTGACTTGATTTACAGAGAAACTAGCTCAGGGCCACATCACTCCATGGAGTATAATGTGTTTAAAACATTACTGATTCGTTGGATTTAATTAGTTTTCTTTCTGAGAGGAGTAGTAACTTTGAAATGAAATGAGATCAAATAAAATGAAATCAAAACTAATCACAGGCTATAAATATTTAGCCCCAATTGTGAGGTAACTTTTAAACAGGGTCGCTTATCTGTCTGTCTTCTGCCCATCTGAATTTTCATAGTCCACCCCAGCTAAAGCTATGTATACTTCAGATAGTGCCATCTCCTGTAGGCAGTTTCTTTGGGGCCTGCCCACCCTCCTGTCATGTGGATGGATGGTTCCCAGTTGTCTTCTAGTAGAGCAGAGTGAAAATAAGGTCTGGTGTCCAGCTTGTTCATGGCATACATCCAGGGTAGTTTCAAAATGCCTTGTCCAGAGGTTGAGTCCTTTCACCTTTCTGCAACTTATTTGTTCTTCTGATTCAGAAACTTTGAAACTTCCTTCACCAATCCAGGGGAATACGCGGGGTTTTATTTTGTTTTGTTTTGGTGCCTTACTTTTTTGTTTTGGTACAGTAAGTTATTTGAAAAATGACTGCCCCATCTCTAAGAATTTTGCAAATGACCTACCGGGTAAATAGTCTAGTGTATTTCTCTGGGTCAATATAGAAAGTACTTTGGGTTTACAGTTCATTTCAAATGGGCAAGGGAGAGAATCTCCATAGAGGAAAATTTATTTGATTATATTTCTTGGAACAAGCAGGCTAACAAAAGTAACAACAAGCATCTAACTTACCTTTGAGTGCTGAATTATTTTTAAAGGCTTTTTTAAAGATGAGAGAATTTGATCTCTTAAAAATGACACTATCATTCAAAAATAAAGCAATTCAGACTAATATCAAAAAAACTAGAAACAACACATATTGGCAAGGATGCAGGAAAAGGGGAACCCTTTTACACTGTTGGTGGGAGTGTAAATTGGTGCAACCCTTATGGAAAGCAATACAAAGGCTCCTCAAAAAATTGAGAAGGGAAATCCCATATGATCTTGTTATACCACTGTCAGGTATTTATGTAAAACATAAGAACATGAATTTGTAGAGATATATGCTACCCCCATGTTTGTTGCAGCATTATTTACAATAGCCAAGATTTGGAAACTACCTAAGTGAATGAATGTACAAAAAGATGTGATGTATATATACACAATGGAGTACTACACAGTCCTAAAAAGATGATATCCTGTCATTTGCAACTACATAGATGGAACTAGAGGGGATAATGCTAAGTGAAAATAAGTCAGAAGGAGAAAGACAAATACCAGATGATCTCATTCATATGTCAAATATAAAGAAATAAAGCAAAGGAACAGAAAAAAAAAAACAACAACCCTTGGACATTGACAATAAAACTGAGATTACCAGTAGGGAAGGAAAGTGGGCCGGGAGCAATTAAAGGAGGAATCCAATGGACAGTGGTAGAAGACTTTTGGTAACTCCCCAGGCCAGAACACGGTTTTTCAATTCAGTCAGTCTGTTTTAATCCAGGCTATACCAGAGTTTGATTAAAGTAGTCATGAGATTGCTCCTCAACACTGCCATTACACCCTAACCTTCTAAATGGGCAGGCATCCCAAATGCATGACTGGCGGGACCTGGTGGCATAGTCCACAGAAAGCCCACAAAACAGGGTTCACAACCTAGTGCCAGAGAAACAACTACAATGAACAAAGAAATTTAAAGATGGGAAGGCGTCCTCTTCCTCTCTCTCTGCTTGCCTGTCTAGCTGCTTGCCTTCATCCCAACCTGCTTCCTTCCTCTTTAAAATAAAAAATGCAAGACTACAAAGAAAGGTGCTCTGAGGCAGGGACTGTCCTTGCCTCCTGATATGGCCAGATTGCAAGTAATCAGAAAGCTGAGGGTCATCAGCTCTGTGAGGCATTTAAAATTTCTCTTGAGCAAAATGCCCTATTTTTGTCTTAAGCTTCTTGGAGTTGTATGAATACAGATTTTTGCCTTTGAAGTCATGGAGTGGAACCCTGGTAGTGGCCTGCATCGGAAGCAGACTTTTAATATATTGTACCAAATTAGTGGTTACCAGAACAAGCAGGTTTTCAAAAGTGACAGAAGACATCCAACTTACCTTTGAGTACTGAATTATTTTAAATGCCATTTTAAAAACAGGAGTATTTTATTATTTAAAAATGACAATGTTATTTAAAAATAAAGCAATTTGGACTATTATCCAAAAGACTAGAAACAACAAATGTGGGCAAGGAGGGATGGGAGGGTGATGTTAAGGAAACCCTTTTACACTATTGGTGGGAAGAGAAAAGGGAGGGGTGGCAAATTGGGTAAAAGAAGTCAATTACATGGTGGCAGTTAAAACTGGACTGTTGGTAGTGAATTTAATATAATATATACAGATGTTAATTTATTGACTCATGATGATATACACCTTAAACCTATATAATGTTATCATATAGTGTTCTTTCAATAATTTTTAATGAAAAAACAAACCAAACTCATGTGTGGTAAGGTTTCTTGAGCAGTGTAATTTGCAGTGTTTCTCCACCAAAACTATCTTTTCCCTTATCCTTTTCCTCAAAGTTTGCAGTGGTTTGTACATTTCCACCTCTGCCATGCATTTCTTTAATTCAAGTATCCCCCTTGCCAGATACCTAAAACAAGCAATGAATGAAATCATTGTAACTGTACTGAGGAGCCAATCAGATTTCTTTCTTCCGAGATCCAGGCGGGAAAGGGGCAGCAACCATAGCAACTTGGGCCTCTGGGTTTCTGGAAAAAGTCCCTGGAAGGGAGGATGGAGCACACAAAGGAGAAGAACATATTAACACTGGCTCATAATTTCATTTCTGATAGACCAGTTGTTTCCATGGATCGTTTTCTTTCTTTCTTTTTTTATTGAAGAACTAGTGCATTATAGCATTAACTAGGTTTAAGGTACACATGATAGTAAATTTGCATCTGTCTATAATACAGTAAGTTTACCACCATTTCCTCTTGTCTTTCCCTATACAATTAATGCCCTTTACCACTTTTGTACCCCACCCCTTCCCCACCTCTTCCTGTATCCTCTGATTTGCTTTATTTTTTCTTAAACTATAGAGTTTATGTGCGTGCCTATGTGTGTGTGCATATATATATATTTGTGTGTGTATGTGTGTCTGTGTATGGGGAGGTGCTTTTGTCCAAAGTAGAATACATTAAATATGTTATTATATTTTTATACTATTGCTATATATTATTTATTACTTGAGACTGCTGTTGGGGGATTCCAGATTGTTTAGATTTTCCCCCAAACTTTAAGATTTTAAAGGCTATGTAGGATCGCTAGATGCTTTTACCTCCCTCCACGAAGTAAATCCAAATAGAGGCTGGGGAGGGGGAGATTAATAAATCCTCACTTCCTCATCTCATAGATCTGATAAATGTGTGATCATTTCAAGGACAGTGGATGAAGAAGGGTGCTCTGTCTCTCTACCTCTAGCTCAAGCTCAAGAACAGAATTATGGAGCATTTGCTTTAAATTGCGAAATGCCAGATTAAGAGTTTTTTCTGGCCTTATATGGGTAGTGAAAATTAAAAAGGGTCAAAGACCAAAGCAAGATTAGTGGGAAAGTATACCCCACTCCTGTTTACAAAGACGCCCCATGTCTTTCAAAAGAGAACAGGCAAATTACCATGGAAATCTGCCCCAACTGGCTTTGCTCAAGTAGAAGGCCAGGCCTTTGTTAGCAGGGTTAGTGGGTGCCGGCACCATAGTGAACACGGTTAAGCCTCACTAATTCCCTGACTGGGGGAAAGGCCAATCTTGATTTGTAAGAAGCTTGAATTTGAAAATATGTTTAAAGAACTACCATGTTATTATTTCCAAAAACCTGCAGTCAAACTGCTGGCTGGGGCTGGTGCTCTAAGCAGCAAGACTCTTAAGGCCATGAACAAACAGATAAGGACTGTAATTAGCATACTGGTCATTTGAATGCAAAGTGCAGTTGGAGTGTTGCTTAAAAACCACACGTTAGCATATTCCCCTAGCTGGTTGTCACTTTCTTATGTTTATAGTATTAATTTTCTAGCACCCTGCCCCTTTCCTGTTTGGCAGTAAACTTTAGCCTAGCATGTCAGAATTCATTAAATTTTCCATATTAACAGCGGGAATGAATAAGGAGTGGGTGTGTGTTGGAGGGGGGGTGTGAACCACTTTTAAAAATCAACATGAACATATTTCACATTTCCACTTAACTGACCTTGAAGACTGATCAGTTAATTCATATTTATTATTTACTGAATAGGGGATGTTTTCTCTGGGATGATTGAAGTTGGGGGGATTGGGGCAAGCTTTTTTGCATGTCCCTCCCCCAAGACTGACCTTATCAAGGGAACAGCAGAGAACTCTCAGAATGGAATGAGTTCCTGGGTTATGACAAAAATAAGGAATGAGTATGAGACTCAACAGGTGCTTCACTATATGAAACATCAGTGTATCCAGAGCTGCATCTATTAAGTGAGGCTGTGATGGGCAGCAATTGTGCTTGCACATCCTCACTTTGTGTTTAAATTCACACTTGAGACCATTTCATTTGAAGTGTGACTGACTTACATTTGGGAAGAGATAAAAGAAGAGAGACGAATGGAGGTTCATTTTTCACCTAATATTCAAAGTCTTCATCATCTTGCAATGCATGGGGAAGAAAAACACGCTACTATGTTCTTTTCCAAGATGAACAAGCCAATTGGCAGGGATGATGGTGACTGCAGGAAAAAGCTGGGCCAGGCCTCAGAGAGGACTGAATTTAAATGCCTTGGTCTTGGGGGAAATTTCTCACTTCTACTTCCTGTCCTAGGGAGAGTCAGACACTCTGAGAGGGTGAGAGGTTACTCACAAACATAAAGAGGAAAGAGTTTCCAGGTGTGGGGAAAATTTGCCCATCCCTCTAAGGCTCTTCACAGGCTGAACGTAAAAACAAATTAACATCAGACAAGATTAATAGGAGAAAACACCAAATTTAATGACATACCTTTGTTGAATTTAGATGACTAAGTTCTGAAGCACATAGGATAGACTTCTATCCTATGTGGAGGTATGGGAGAGAAGGGTGTCCTCGCATGAAGGATGACTTCATATGACAAAACCTTGCCTCTATTTGTTTGTCCTGCCTTTGGTAAGTTTCTCTGATAAAAGGTTGTCTCAGGAGATGACTTCATATATAAGTATCTATGTAAAGGGAACAGATGTGGGTCTTTATTAACCTTCAGCTCCATGTACCAAGGTCTCACGTATTGGAAAAGAGCCTACTCCAGGCATCTTGGAAAAGTCCTATCTGAACATTATGGCAGAGGATTGATGCTAAAAAATATGATCCTTAACTAATGAAATCCCTAATGCAAAGATTCCCAAACTTTGTTTCAGCTCAGACTCTGAGATTAAAACCTGAAAAGTCTTCTTTAAAATGCTGATGCCCAGATTCTTATCATACAATTGAATCAGAATGTCTGGAGGTAGGGACCAAACACCAACATTTTATAAAGATCACCAGGTGATTCCCAGAACAGCAAAATTCAGAACCTCTGTCTTCTCACTTTCCTGCTTTATATGCATTTAATCTATTTTTCCTTTTTCCAATCACCTTAAGAGGGATTTGCAATTAGATTCCCATTTCACAGATGAGGATATGGGTTCTGAAAGGTTAAATGATAAATAAGTTGTCCAAGGTCTCAAAGATGTTGAATAGTGAATCTAAGACTTGAATACTGGCAGTTTCATTTCAAAGTCTGCAATGTTGATCATCTAGGCATTGCTGTTTCTTTGGGCTTTTGTAGCTAAATCCACTACTACTCTAGAAAATCCAATCTATGATAATCTCACATGAATTCTGCAAAAACGTATTAGACACCTCCTATGTAAATCTTACAGTTTTACACAAGTATGTGACTCTAGGTAGTTTCAAGAAATTATGGCTACCATTCCAGATAACCATGGAGCTCATTTGCTATGTTAAAGCTTAATTAGTCAGAGACTACAAGACACTAGACTGTAGTCCAAGAAATTCAAATGAATTGATCTGATGAGCTAGGGAGTACATTCCAGAAGAATCATTGGGTGCCACACTTTAAGAGGAGGAAGGACTCTCTTTTGTAACCTTTTGGTTTCCACTAGAGGTTCTAAGGAGCTTCTAAGGAAACTGGGATGTTTGGAATTGATTTCAGTTTCTGAGTTGGGGTTAGAATAAGGAGCTTTGGATACTGTTGTGAGGTGACTGTGACTTAGAAATGGAAGGAAAGTGCACCTTGGTGGAGTAGCAGTTAAGCCAATTGCCTCTGAGGGAGCGTAGACCACATACCCCTGGGTTTGGGTCCCAGGCCCAGGCCTTGGGGGGAAGCAACCAGTGTGAACAACTAAATAAAAATAAAGATATTTCTGCTTTCTCTTTCCTCCTGCCTGCCTGTCTAGACTTGCCTTCTTTCCTACTAGCACCTTTCTTAAAGAAAAATAAAAGGTGTGGGGGTGGGAATGGAAATGAATAATAATGACACAGCAACCAGACCTGGGGCATCACTGGTAAAATCTGTAGTAGAGGAGGTGGGAGACATTGCTGCAGTTGCTGCATAACCTTGGGAGAAGCAGTGTGTGCTGTTAACTTTGCAGCTGGCTTTATCTGTCTGCTCTCCCAGGCTGACTAATGGCAGGACTCCTTTTTCTTAGTCCAAGTTGATTTTCACTCTTTCAGTCCTGAGGCAGTCTGGATGCTCAAGCTGCAGCTTTTTTGGGGGAATGGGCCTGAGAAAACTCTGACACTGAGAGCAACAATTAGTAATTTTGCTATTTTTCAGCTGAGCTGGTAAATTATTTAATGGGAGACTGCATGTTAACTGGTGAAATCTATATAAATCCTGTATTTCAGTTAAAATATTATATCCATGTCAATTTTTAGGTCTTTGGCATATAATCTGTAAGATGAAAGATATTTTTAATACAGTATATCAAAATGTCAGGGAAAACTCAATGAGTGATATACAGAAACTCTGTACAACTTCTGTGACTTCTTTTGAGTCTTAAACTACTTCAAAAATTTTTAAAGTTACAAAAGATATTTAGTGGGAGGACAGACTCCTGTTGATTATATAAAACTTTTTAAAAGTAGTCTTGTTTTACCTATGCCCATATCTGAATAACCCAAAATTGCTTGTATACATGTCATCTGGATTTGATCCACTGGATTTGAATCCAGTACTTAGTAGTGGTGTCGGTCAACCTCCGTGTTTACCAGGTATAGATCCCTGCGGGATTATAAATAATGAACCAGTTTGTGCATCAGTAATACATGATACCATCTGAGCAGAGTCTGCGACTCTACATTAAATATCATCAGGTAGGGAAAGGAAGGAGAAAGCCATGCTAGACGAAGGGAGCGCAAGGGGAAGAACACAGAAGTATAAAAATCAAGGCAATTTAGGAAAACAAGTAATACTTAGAGGGGACTGATTCTTGCCATATAAAGGAGACCTAGTGTGCAAAACCTGGAAAGAAGGGTTGGAACTGACATGTGATGATGTGAATGTGATTCTCCTCTTGTGCTTATTACCTTTGTCTTGTATCATAGTTACTTGGGTATGCATGTTTTCTCTCCAACTACATTCCAGATACCTTGAAGAGATGATCTAACTATAGCATCTGTAGCACCTAGTTGTGTGCTCTTCAATTAGTAGGTGCTAATAAAATTTCCCTAGGAATGAATTATGTATCAGAAAGGTAGTTGATATTCCCTCCAAAGAACATCTGGAGTCCCATGATAATGTAGGGAAGTGAAAGTAACAGACAGAAAACCACACAGTGCATTCCCCTCAAGCTCTCTTTGCATCAGGCTTTGTTGACTGGGTCCAGTCATTCCCTGTCATCTTTGACACATACCCCATTGCTCCTGGACCACGCCATGATAGCATCCTTTGAAGAGAGGTCGTGTACCTTGCACTAATCAATTTAGCATTCCATTCACGTTTCCCTCTGTTTAGCTGTGCTGGTGGATTACAGAGATGCTGCACTCCTCCACCACCTGTTCCTCAGCTGTTTGGATTATAGCAAATACATGGGTTTAGATGGGACCAGGCATGAAACATCTCAAGGAGATTTTCTCTAGGATTTGGCTAATACGCATTATCTAAGGAGATTCCTACCATGCCTGTTTGTGTTTTTTTTTTCTATTTGGTTTCTGAGAGAAATGTTCCATTGCTCATCACTTCAGATGGTTGAGTGTGGTGATGGGGCACTTCTGTTCCTGACAACCTCATTATGTGGTTATCAGGAGCAGACACTGCCCAGGTTGTCACGACAACCAACAATGATTCAAAGCTTCCCTGAAAGGTCTGTATCTCTGGCAAATAATCAGCCTTTAGCTCTCAGCAGATGCTGAACTGAGCAGCCAATCACAGGTGAGCTGGGAAAGCATGACATCATAGTCCAGCCAGTCCAAGAGAAATTAAGATTTGATTTTCTATTTCTCTCCTTGGTTCTTTGTGCCCTAGATTTTGTTCTTTACTTTCTCCTTTCCTCCTTTGTTTTCCCAGTAAAATGGGGAGGGCGATGAAACCAACTTTCCAAATTCAATTTACTCTGCCGTTTGACTTCTGTTCGTGCAGTGGAGTAAACGGAGGAATGTGTGGGAAAGGAATGGATAATGTGATCCACTTAGGAGCAAAATCTAACAGAGCATCGGCTCAATTAAATAATGTGGTTTGATATGTAGGACCATGGTGGAATGGAGCTAATTAAAACCAAGTCAGAGGAGAGGAAATTCCTAATTCTCATATTAATTCATCCAGAGCCACCTGCATTTAATTGTCTTCTGCTCTCCCATTACTAACTCCCTGGTGGGAGGGAGGAAGGCAGAGGCTGTGGGCTTCTGAAAGCTCTTAGATTCTGCATGACAGGTCTCTAATGGTGCTAATTATAGTGAAGGAAGATCAGGAGAAACCCCTCATCCCATGCCCAAGTCCCCCCCCCCATATAGGGAGCATATGTAAATGGGGACACATCAAGTCTATTAAGGAGGTGTCAGGCTCTGAAGTCTGTTAAAGATATTCTAGTTCCATTAACCATTTACATCCACATAAGAGTCGGGGAGATAGGCAGGGCAAGTTTCACAGAGGAGAAAACTAAAGCTCAGGTAAATCTGAGTCTTGCTCAAGGTTTTCTAGCCAGAGGCTAGACTAGAATCTGAGTTCTTTGATTCCCTAGCCAGAACTCTGAAGACCCAAAAAAGAGTGATTTCCTAACCACAGGCGTTCTTTTTTCCCCAGCCTCTGGTTTTTAAGGTATCTAGAATGAGACCTCTTGAAATCTGAGGCTCCTTGCTCTGTCCAGCAGGCTACCTGCCACATTGCTTCCTTCAGGAGAGCTGGCATTCCTATTGATGGGATTGGGGGTGGGGTGAAGGATGGGCCCCAAGATGTCCTGACTGCAGTGAAAGCAATAGGTTGCAGTGAACAGTCCCTGATGAAGGAAGAGTAGGTACTAGGCTTCTAGCTAATGCCTTGTACAGTAACTGCCAAGACAGTTTCTTTTGTACCCAGAACAGGAGGTTGTTTTTTTTTTGTTTTTTTTTTTAAGTGCAAGTGGCTGTAGCAAAAACTGTCAACTGAGAGCTACAGAGATCCAGAATCCAGCACTGGAAATAATTTCTGGCAATGGGACTTGAGCAGGGGTAGGAAGGGAGCCGGGATATCCAAACTGCTAAGAAGGTTGTGCATTTCTTTTCTACACCCAGTGCCGGCCCAGGTACGGCTCAGCTCAGCCTCACACACCCTAGCCTTTATTGCCACACCTACACCATTCGCCTTGCATTCAGACCCCTTTTGGGATAGCAGGGCTGGTTTTGCTTTGTTTGTTTTGGTCTTAATACAAAGAAGGCTGTATTTTCCCTTTATAAAAATTCTGTATATGCTTATTGTAAAAAAAAATGTACACACAGTACCAAAATATATAATAAAAAAATGAATGCCCACCACTACACACACTCAAATATCTTCTCTCCCACCTTTTTTTACTCCAGAGTTACCCTATTAGCAACTTAATATGTCTAAGTCCAGCTTAAATACACATACTCATATTTTTAAACAATAAAATAATAGTACAAAGATGATGTTCTATACTTTTTTTATTCAATTATGTGTTTCTATTTCAGTATTTAGGAATCAACCTGATTCTTTTTAGCTGGTGCGTAATATTCCAAAATAGGGAAAATACAATAATTTATTTAACATTTTCTTATTAAGAGATATTTAGGCTGTCCATTATGTAAGATTTCTATTCATTTTTTAAGGGAAAGGTGCAGGTAGAAATGAAGGCATGGAGGTAGGCAGGCAGGAAGAGAGAGGAGAAAGAAGCACCTTGTTTAGTTTTATCGAGTAGTACATTTTGGTTGTTCTCCACAGTCTGGGGCACTAACCCAGGTTCTTGGAATGTATGTGGCCTGCGTTTGGTCCAGAGGCAGTTGACCAAACCACTACTCCACCAGGGCATGACAAGATTTTCATTCGTACTTAATTCAGTAATGAGCACACTTGAACATATCTTGGTGTGTTTTGGTGTATACATTGTTGAAACTGAGGTTGACTTCCTTGATCAAGTGGCACAGGCATTTAAAAATTTCATAAGATTACCAACTTGTCCTCCAAAAGGCTGTGCTATTTTATACTCCATATGACACGGAGCAATGTTCCCTATATCTGGGATGTATATCTATAATTAAAACCTCGCCCCAGAGACTCACTTCTCGTGAGATTGACAGGGTTAGTTGAGTTGATGGGAATCAAAGGAGAAACAGAACTAAAGTTATGGCGTCGGTCATAGATCACAGAACTGAGAGCAAGAGACCTGCTTTCTAGGACCATCGCTCTGAGGCATTGGACAGGCTAGTTTCAAACCCTGGGCCTCCATTCACTCATCTATGAAAAGCAGATCTTAATAACTGCCACAGTACACTCTTGTGGTTGTTGTGAAGATCATACTGGGAGATACAAAAGTGGTTTGTAACCTGAGAAGCAGGATACATATGCCAAGTGGTTATTATTTCCTTAAATCAATGAACTTGGGGAAGGGCATGGGGGAAGAGTGGGAGTTGAGTGGGAAAACCAACACATGAATTCTTGAGAACGTTTTGCTTCCCTGAAAGCCCCATGCAGTTGTCCTGTATTACTGGGGAAAAACATCATGAGGGCATATAAAAACTACTTTATGATAGTAATAATATAGATGATCATAGGAAGATTGAAGTCTTTTTGTACTGGACCTCGATCTTTACTCCACCTCACTTTCTATGACACACTCATGCTTTAATTTGTCAAGCGCCTAATAGGATTTTGGCCCAGTGCTAGTTCCTATAATCACTAGGGAGAGAAGAAATACACACACGAAATGTTTAAATAACCATATGTGGTGACTGTATAAATAGCTCTGAGTTATAGTTGAGGTATATGGGAGGATTAGAGTGAAATCAAATAACTTTTAATTACAATTTAAATCAATAGCCTGGAAGACCCAAGTTCAATCATTAGCCAGGAAAATCCAGTTATATCTTTCTATTTCTTTTTTAAAAATGTTGTTTGAAGCCATCCAAATAAGTGCATTTTACAAATTAGAGATGTGTAACATTAACTAAACAAGAGTCATTAAGATCAGTGATGTTTTAGATTACTTTTATCACAATGTAAAAATAAAAATCATTGTGAGGGGTTACTTTTTTTAAAACCCAAAGTTAATTAAGAACATATCTGTAAAATCATTGGAAAGAGAACCATGCTATTTCGACCTATTAATTGGGGATATGAGGGAAATGATGATGGGTGTTTTGGTATTAAAGACAAGTAACCATCACATACATGAAGCTATTTTAAAACACCAGTTTGGTTTATTGTGTTTTCTTTTCTTCAAAACAAATATATATGTTAGCAAAATCAGTAATACCACATTTAATTCCTAGTAGGACTATAGTCAGAAAATGCCGGGACTTTGGACTCAAATCTAGAGACAAACCCCAGCTATGCCGAGTCTTACAACGCTTATATTAGCATTCATAAATATGTTTTTAGTGAGGGACAACAAAAATAAAATGCAAAATGGTCCTTCAAAAATAATCTGGAGCGTGTACTTCAGACGTTGCCTCCCTCTTTCCTTCTGTTATAGTTTGAAAAGGTCATTGATCTTTTTTCAATTACCAGTATCATCACAATTGAAAATGAGTTAATTCAAATAAACAATCTATTCTGCAGTTTCATCAGAAGTTGTCTCTGTTGAATCTACAGGCCCCTGACACACTTCCTAAAAGGACCACGGCGGATATATTATCTTACTGTCTACATTAAAAGATATTTTGTTGCTATCACGGAGAAATTATTGCTGCATTTTGTGTGGTGCTTAGAAATGAGATAAAAGTTCATTGGGGAGGGTCATGACCTATTTTAACCATTTAAGGGTATGATAATATGTTTATCTTTATAAAAAAATTTGGAAGCAGAAGAGAAAAATCAGCCATGATCCTATTACTATTAATCCAGCTATTAAAATTGTATGTTCTTCCCTGATCTTTATTACGTAGGCATATTTGACATCATAATTTGAATATACTACTGTATTCTTAGCCATGTTTCATGACAGTTTACTGTCTCCTTGCTGGAATGTCGCTTACTTTACATAATCTAGCCACATCCTGGGGGATATAGATTTTAGAGTAACAAGAGATGATTTCTGGAGTTAGATTTTGAAAGGCTTTGGACACCTGCAAAAATTTGAACTTTTTTCTTAAAAACAAAAGAAGCCATGGAGTGTTTTAGGGTGAGGATAGACAGAGAGCCATATTTAAATGAAATTATGTATAGACATTTATTTGAAGTAAATTCTTCTTTTTTTTTTTTTTTGTATAATGCTCTGTTTTT
>RJWH01006077.1:0-61815 GCA_004363575.1 Solenodon paradoxus | reverse complement strand
GCTCACACTTGGTAATTTTTTTTTTAATTTCATTTTTTAGTACTATTGGTGGGATATTGTATTTTGACAACGATTTGTTTTGAGGTACACATAGTGGTGTTCTTACATTTACAAACAGCATAGTAGATTTATTAATGTACACTTGGTAATTCTTAGCTATCTTGCAGAACCTTTCCTGGGAACATGGAGTCCAAACATGTTGGTCCACCTTTTGGCTTTTCATTAATAAGATTAAAATGGCAATAAAGCTTTCTTTACATAGTGCCCATGTCTCAGCTACTTTGTATGCTTTAACCAGGGACAACTAGATTAAAGTAACTACTTTGTTGGTACTTCGTCTCTACTCAACTGGGTGGTGAGAGCAACAAGCAAAATGTCAAAAGAAAATAACAACTCAGAAGCTCAGAAATCTTTGGCAGTCGTTTCAACCACTTCTCTTTCCCAGTAGTACTGGCCATGGGTTGCTGACTGCCCCCGGCCTCCTCACAAGGTATTCACTTGCTTTTATTTTTCCTGAAAAATGATCTGTTTTAAAACTGTCTGCCATAGTCTAAATGTTTGTGTGCCCTAAATTCTTAAGTTGAAATCTTAACCTCCATGGTGCTGGCATTAGGAGGTGGGGCCCTTGGAAGGTGACTTGTTGATGAGGGAAGAACCCTCAAGATTGAGATTAGTTCCCTAATAAAAGGGGTCCCAGAGAGCTCCCTTGCTCCTTCCAACATCTGAGCTTGCAGCAAGCCCACTGCCAACAAGGAAGCAGACACTAGCCAGACATGTGCCGCCATCTTGGTCTTCACAGCCTCTGGAGCCCCGAGACATATATGTTTGTTGTCTACAGGACACCTAGTCTGTGTTATTATGTGATAGTCATTGGGACAGACTGAAACTATAAGTTTCTGAATTTTTGAATTCCCTAATACAAAAAGAAGACATTGATGAGTTGGATGCAAAGCCTCCAAAATTAAGCCAGACTTTTTTCCATTTTATATTTTTCCCCTCTTTATATCAGAAGAGGGGAGTGTGTCTTCATTTATGTTTTTTGAGACTTGCACTACAGTTACAAAATTTTAATGCACCACTAAAATACAAGCTCCATGAAGCACGGACTAGGGTTAGCACCCTGTTGATTCTTCAGCCACTATGGGTCAGAAAACACCCGCTGTCCACTGATCAAAGGGTCACCACTTCAGAATGGGAAGTTGAGCCACCAGAGCACCCTTCAAGCAGGAGCTTTGGGTCATAGAAGTAAAATGCTTGCTTGATGAGCTCTGTGGATCCAGCTTCCACCAGAGTGAGCAGAGATATGGCCGAGCACACAGGACAGACCCACGAGCAGGCCCAGAAGAGGAAGACCAGTCCCAAAGCACAGCAAAGAATTAAAATCAAATCCAAAGAAAAGATGAAACCCTGAGATCCATGTAAATAAATGCAATGACTGGATAAATTCAATGGCTTTCTTTTCCCTGTTGCTTAAAATATCTGGGCTTGGCATCATCCAAAAGATAGAAAAACACTAATTTGGTGAGATTATAGGCACCTCCCCATGTTTACTGAGGCATTATTTACAAAGCTAAGAATTGGAAAGTACCTAGGTGTCCATCATCAGATGAGTGGATAAAGAAGAGGTGATATATCTATATCTATCTATCTATCTATCTATCTATCTATCTATCTATATATATATATATATATATATATGTGTGTGTGTACAGATAGAAAGATAGACAATCTAGATATCTATATATAGATATATATCTACACAATGGAATACTACACAGTCCCCAAAAGATAAAATCCTGTCATTTGTGACAACATGGATGGAACTAGAAGGGATTATACTAAGATAAGTCAGAAGGAGAAAGACAAATACTGGATGATCTCACTCATATGAGGACTATAAATAAACAAAGCAAAGAAACAGACTTGAAAAATAACCCCAACCCTTGGATATTGACCGTAGAGCTGAGGTTACTGGCAGGAAACGGGGTTGGATAGGAGAGAGAGAGAATGGGGTGGGGTCCAATGGACGTGGTAAAGGGCGTTTTCTGATTTGGTGGTGGGGAGGGTATGCTGTCATGTGCATAAGGAATGGGGAACCTTCACACAAGGGCTTATATTATTTTGTAAAGCAAACTTACCTCAATAATATTAAATTAATTTGAAAAAATCTGGTGGTGAGAGCTGGACTGGGCCTCCTCTGTGTACCAGCAACCTCTACAGGGGCCTGTCTCCTGGTTGCTGACGTGGAGTCAGCCTTGGCACAACACAATGTAAAAGCAGAAAGTAGAACGACCACAGCAAAGCCTCTGTGAGGCCGCACTGCATGGCCTGGAAGTTACTCTCTGTGTGACTTACTCCAGGGGAAAGATCAGTTAGATGGGCTATGTGGCCTGACACAGTGGCTAAGATGACTTCATTTCAAAAGAAGCTGTGATTCTGCTTAAGAACACATAAATCACCACAAAACCACCATCAAATCACGTAAATGGCCGACATTTCATATTCAAGGCCTCTACTTTCTTCTCCAGGCAAACTGAAACCTAATAAAGGGTGGCAGTTTGAAGCCGTGGGCACACAGCTGCTGATGTAAAAGCAGACGGTGAGGCCCTTGCAGGTCTCTCACTACAGAGAAGGCTTTACGCGGACACAATGCACAGGGGCAGAAGTGGTGGCTAATTTCTCTCGCTGCCTGCCATTCACAGATCACAGCCATCATGAGGTCAATGTCGAAGACTTCTACCATCAAAAAGGAAAGAAAGGTGCACCCTGGTGCCGCAGGCAGCTGAGTCAGCTAAGGTGCAGACCCCGTAAAGTTCAAGGACCCAGGTTTGAAACGCAGGGCAGGAGATTGAAAACAAAAATAAAGAAAGAAAAGGAAAGATAATCCAAGAGATCTGAAAAAATCTTGACTTTAACCGAGAGAGAATCAGAGAGAGAGAGAGAGAGAGAGAGAGAAAGAGAGAGAGAGAGAGAGAGAGGAGACTCCCATCAAATGAAAGTGGCAGGACTTTTGTTTCATTGAGTAATGAAGCTTTGGAGAGTAAATTATCCTTCCATGGTTGCAAAAACAAGCAACAGCACAAGAAACATCATTTCCTAAGTGGTTATGCCCTATCAACTTCAAGATGGACTCTGTCAATCCACAGATACCCAACTGACGATGATCCTATCAAGGCAATATCACTGCTGAGCAGTCAATAGAGAGAACATTCCAAAGATGAATGTGACACAGCCTTAGGTTTGTTTTAAGGTCAGGGTTAGAGCAAATAAGAACTTGTCTATAATTCAAGAGAGAAAGGTAACAAATTCAAATGAACAATGACCCATTTCTATAGAGCAAAAAACAGGTGCTTTTCCTCACACTGCCCATCACATCTTGGTCAGCAAGTGTTTAATTAAGTATTAAAAACATTTAACCATGGGCTTGTCTGAAAAGGAACTAGAAGCCTTTACTCTTTCTACAAAGCTGCCACTAGGTCAAGAGACAGCAATTTTAGATCTAGAAAGATACAAAACACCAGTAGCTAAGCCAACCCATGGAGAGTCTAAGGCGTGTCCCACAAGTGAGTGGCTCCTGAGTATGAAGAATGTGGCTTCTGGTTCTAATCCTGCTCCTCTAGGCCGACGAGTCAGCATGAAACAAATGTGTGCTTGAAAACCCCAAGGGAGACAGAGAAGGGAAGGACGAGGAGGTACTCCCTTTGGTCACACTCAGGAAGATTCATGAAGAAGCTCACAGAATGTTTGTGGGGAGACCTGCCTCCACAAGATGGTAAACAATGAACCTTGTCGGATTTTTTATTATAGGAAACGTTCAGTGTCACAGTACTTCAAGCATGCAGCACGGATGGAAAACAAGTAGGCACTGAGACTTTGTGGTGATGGTAAATCAAGTGTTCTGTCTGGCAGGAAAAATGTCATTAACCTGCGAAGTGATCTAGCTGATGTCATTTTTGAAAGAGAGGTGATACGTCTACTTGAATTTATGAAGAAAACCATCGGTTTTATTTTCGGTCATCTACTTTCAGGAGCCAGAAGGAAAATATTTATTGTACCTTTTAAAAGAAATAACATTCATTACACTCCCCCCAAAGTAAGTTCAAATAGAGTAAATATTTCCAGTGGCAAAACATGAGAAATAGAAGTTGGTTCTTAAAAAGTCAGGTTGTGAAAGACAAACATCAGTCCAAATCCCAAAAGGAACATTAAAGTGAACATAAAATCTCAATCTTGCGCCCTCACACAGGTTGGTCCTGTCTTAGCTCTATGTCCAATTCAAGGTCAAGGAAAATGCACCAAAAAGGATAGTTTTCGCTACCTAATAACTAGCTGTCTCACAACAGACAGCATGTCCCAAAGAGGTTACCTAGGCAATGCACCTATTTCACTATTTTTCACTCAAAGCACTGTGCTCTGGGAGAAAGATTTTCTTTTTAGCCTAGTAAACACTCACATATGCTAAAAAAGGTTGACTAAGACATTCAGAAAGCCAGTTTAACAAAACAAGTTTATTCAAATCACGGCTTTTTTTTAATGATAAAGAGGAAGTATTATTGATACTCAAGGATGCTTTTGAAATACTTTTGAGTGAAAAACAGATTAAAAGACCTAATAAAATCTAACCTCTCTCTAAAATATTTTTATAATGTGGTTACCTAGGAAAATGGATAGAAACATCCATAATAAGGTGTTAATACTGGCTTATAATTTCAGGCATGCTTATTGAGAAATCATTTACATACAGCAAAATTCACTATTTTTGTATTCAGTTTTATGAGTTTTGACAAATGTATGCACTCATATAACTACCACCTCGGTCATGACAATACAGGACATTCCATTACTTCAAAATATTCCTTTGTGTCCTTTCATAATCTGTCCCCTTGCTTCACCCAGCCCCTGACCATCAGTGATCTGTTTTAGTTCCTTATTGTACTGCTATTCCAGAACATCAGGCGAATGGACTCATATGTGGGTAACCAAAAGATGAACACTGGGGTTTTTCTGCAATATGAGATTACAGGTGCTGATTTCTTTAATTTTTATTGTCTTGCTTTTCTACCTTTTTCACTAGAGAATGGTTCTTTTTCAACTTAGAAAAATGAAGGCAAGAAGTAATTACTTGGGATCGGATTTACGATAAATAAAGGCATGAGAGCACTGGTGAGAACGAATGCTGAGTACGGTATTTAAATTGTGGTTGGGTGCTGTCCATGCCTTCCCAAGGTCCTGGGATTGCTTCCCGAGGTTAGTGGGAACAACCAAGATGAACCACTAAATAAAATAAATAAAGTGCTTTGAAAGTAAAAAAAAATATTTAAATTGTGCAATGACTTCACCAAAGAGTTCACTTTGAGAGGTCACAGAGAATCAGCAAGAACTAGGCAAAATCCTAGTTGTGCCTTCTACTGGTGGTGATTGGGCAACTTTCAGCATCAGCATCTTCATTGTTAAAACAGGGATCACACAGGGCCTCCCTGAAAAAGATTTGACAATGATTAGAAGAGATTGTACTCGTCATGGTGCCTGGTAAAATTTAGCAGTGGAACGATGCTTTGCTGTTTGTCTGGCTGTTCTTACTGCTATCACCACCATGATGGACACCTCGGTAGGCGGGGTATTCCGGTAAGAAGGACTTGTCAGGCTCAGGAGGAGAGCAGACACGGGTGTGGGAATGGCAAGCTGGGGTCAAGGGAAGGGAGTTGGTTACTGGCGCCCGTTTATACATACAAAACATTTCATTTTAGAAAACTTAAAGCTTCTGGTACCTCCGAAGTTCTCATTTTGTTATTTCTGAGTGAATTCAAGCACCTGTGGTCTTCTATTCTTGGAATTGAGAAGTGGTAGCTCATTATTCAAGGTGCCTTGGAAAACGTAATATTAATAGCAACCAGCCACTCATAGTTTTAATCCTTTTTTTTTTTTTTTTTACTATTTTGAACTCAGCAATCCTTTAGTGAAAAGAGACATTTATATTTGTCTGACTCCCTCCTCACACCCTATATGAACAGCCCAAGCCTTCGCGCCTCTTTTTCTATATGTCACATGCATTTAGGGGAGGTGAGGGTGGCCAGTTCTCAACCTAGGGTTCTAAACAAGAATGCACCACTTAAGATCAATGCACAACAAGATCAAAACATTGCAGATGTCCATCATCTCTGCAAGATTTCTGGTTGTCAGAAACTCGAGGCGAGAATGAGTTCATAAAAAAAAACATGATCCACCTTTGTCCTCCCAAGATGGGAATACATGCCAGGAAGTGAGTGAATCAGTCTCTACTGGGAAGCTCCCAAATGTTTTGATGGTGATAGAACATCTCATTTAATTCTCATCCTTGGGATGAATTCCTAAATCACTGAATTTATCCAGGCTTTTCATAATAAATGGCAACTGAATTAAAAACATGTCTGCTGTCTTTGGCCAAATATATATATATATATGTATATATATATATATATATATATATGTATGTATGTATGTATATTTTGAAAGCAGGACTACTGGCTTCAAGCGTGTTGGTCAAAAAACAGTTATAACCACATTACAATTAAATTCATAGACATGCAATTATAGGTGTATGTCTCTGTTCATATGCATGTATACAAGTGTGTATATGTGCATATATAGGCCTATGTGTATATGTATAATGTTCATGGAATATGCACTACTGAGAAGTCTCACAATCCAAGGAATAATCTCCCAGGGTGCAGGTTACTGTATCAGCAGCCCACTTACCAGCAGAGGTTGGTTCATTCGGTGAGAAAGCCACATTCTACTTGTCATTCAACAAGCAGCTCAAGTACCACCTCTCCATTAAGACCTTATCAGTTTCCTTCCACCAGAAATAACCTTGTCCTTTCTACCTTGAATTCACTTTTCATGCATTTCTTCTCCTCATTACAACCCAGAAGGTTCTTTCAGAGTAAGGCCCATGAACAGTTCTTATTTGTATCCTCCCTTCCAGACTCCCCAGTGCCTAGCATAGCATTTATACAAACAAGGGCTCAACATAAATTTTCAGAATAAAATGAATAAAAAATATTTTATTCTATTTTAATATAATCATTAACTTTTACTTTTATAGGATCTCAACAGCTAAACAGTCCAGAAAACATGATTTAGGCATAGGGATTTGGTAACATTCTAATTTTCAATTCTTGCCAATTCCTGACTCTTTTTCAAACCTTATTAAACTATTTCAATGGACATATACAATGCTCCATGGATCCCTGGGCCCAACTCCAGCAAAACAAAAGTAATTTGTCTGCTAAGAAGCTGTGGTATATACACTCAATGGAATTCTATGCTGCTACCGAAAAAAAAAAAAAAAGAAAGCAAGAAAGTGTGCCCTTTGCAACATTCTGGATGGAATTGGAAGGGATCATGTTAACTGAAATAAGTCAGGAAGAGAGAAACACAGAATAGTTTCAGTCATATGTGGAATATAGTGAAATAAAACAAATAAATAGATAAACCCCAGCAAAAGTTCTCAGGATGTAAGATGATGATGGTGGTGGGGCGGAGGGGTGATGGACCCTGGGACTCTGGTGGAGGATGTGGTGTGAAATACAGATTGAGATACAATGTCAGTATAAAAATACAATGTCAGTGAAATACAATGCCAGTATAAAAAAATGAATGCAGCATTGTGAACAAAAAGAGATAATAAATATCGATAATTTTAATAATTAGAAAAAAGAAGAAACTTGTTTAGGAAGTACAGAGTGCTTGGACTGGGATTTATGAGGGCAATTTAAGAACTGTTTATCTTTCATATGCTTTCAGGCCAACAAAGAATGTTAGTGTCAGGTTGTCCAGACACTAATATATTAGCCTTCTCAGATCACAGGAGTGTCTATGTTTTAATCAATTAAGTGACCTGCATGAGAGATACGTCAAGAGAACAGGCATGTCACCCCCTTACAAGTCAAGGACCACGTTGAAGAAACGGCTTCTTCCCAAACTCTGACAAGGCAATTATCCAGAAAGTTAAGAGAATTTTGAACAATATTCATCCCAATTGGGCATCTCTTACTTTCCAAGAAAATGTCAAAATTTAAGTGAATGCAAACATGTGGCAATTCTTCAAGGCCCAGCTTAGAAATAAGCACATTCACTGACTACATGGTGTGTGGTTTTGCAACTAGTACTCATAACAGAAGAAATTCCCACTAGACCCATATTATAGATGAAAATATTGAGGCTAATATCACTAAAAAGTATGCATACAATAAGGTGCACAGAGCAGAAAATGTCTTCAAATCAGAGGTTGACTCCTACATACTAATCTTTAACGTCCACTATGAAAACCTGGGGAATAGTGGACAGTGTTGGTTTATTCATTTTTAATTGGCGCAAATGAATGCTACCCATTTTTTAACTGCTAAAGCGTTTGGGGACACTTATTTCCAAGTGACCACAGAATTTCCAGAAAGGTCTAAAGTTGACCTAGGAGTTAATGATCTCTGAGAAAAGAAGAACAGTTGTTTAATAACTGAAAGTTGCCTCTCACTGTGGACTTTTACTAGGTTGGGAACCCAGGATTGCCCCAGAGGACTCCATCACCTGAATATATGCCATTAGTTCAACACAAGGAGAGTGACATTTCCGTGCATGTTTTTCCATTTAATTCTTGCCACGTGATCAAATTAATATTGTCAATCTCTTGAAGACCCTCCAGGTCCATGTAGAGAGGCTAAGCTTCTTGTCTGTGAGAACATAGCTAGTAAGAGGTGGAGTTGGCGTTTAAAACCGATGCTCTGTCACCCAAACCAGATAACCACACTGACACTCCACTCCAGTATTTCTGCCTTCTGTACATCTGGAGCTCAAAAGGCCATTCCATCTACTTCACTTTTTTCTGGGTATAATAATTTTCTTTCGTTGTTATTCTAAAGGAAAGGTGCAGGCAGGAATGAAGGCAAATAGGCAGGCAGGAAGATGAAGCACTTTATTTATTTTATTTAATTGTTCATCTTGGTCGTTCCCCAGGCTCCAGGACATGAATCCAAGTCCTTGGGTTGCATGTAGATTGTGCTGGCTGGAGGTGGACTTATGGGTTAGGCCACCAGGGTGCTCTTCTTTTTTTTAATTAATTTTATTGTAGGAAGTGTGCATCATAATCATACATTGGCTTAAAGTATGCATTATATTAAATCTGTATTAATGCTCACCTACATCGTTAAATAGTTCAACTGGTGCACTGGTGACGTAGTGGTTTGGTCAGCCACCTCTGGTTGGCACAGTCCACATACATCTCAAGGACCCTAGTTCACGTCCCAGGGTTGGGGGGAACAACCAAGGTGAACAGCTAAATAAAATAAATAAATGCTTCCTCTTCTCTCTTCCTGTCTGCCTGCCTCTGCTCACCCTCATCCCTACCTGTGCCTTTCCTTAAAAAAAATAAATCTATAAATAAATTACAAGACAATTCATGCAATGAATTGAAAGTTGCTAATACTTGAAGAAAGAATTTTGCAAAATGGACAGAATTCTGGTTCCAATGCCATTGCGTAGTTGGGGGAGAAGCCACAAATGACTGCTGATCGCGTCTCTTCCTGCACAGCGCGCAGAGTGGCACTGACTGCCACCTTCGTGTTTCTCTTCGTACGTTTGTACAAACAGATGGGCTAGTGACTGGAGCATTTTCCGTTCCAATGTACGCAGCTGGAGCGTCCCAGAATTGCAGAAATAGCAATGTTCTGAATAATTCCTCCTGCCACTTAAAGCAACTGCTGCTTCTGCTATAAAATCCCCTCGGTGGGCCTGGGGAGCATTCTTCCCATTCCAAGGGCCGTGGCTCAGTTTTTTTTAAACCACAATGTCCTTTCACACTGTGGCTGAAGAAATGCTTCAAACGCTGGACCACCTGATCTGTGTTTTGTCTTTCATAAAGCAGATATCTCAGGTGGTAATATTTGGGTTACAGAATCCTTTATCTTCAGTGGCCATTAAAGAAGCAAACGAAGATGACAGGCAACTCGGCTGCTTCTCCCCCCTCTTAATCAAGTATGGAAACCTTCCTGCGTAGGGCGTCACACTCGGTGATCCCAACGCTGAGACTCCCAAAGGGTCATTTGAACAAACCGCAAATCTTTGTTGACCATAGTTTCACCAGGATACCAAGCATTTAAAAGTTTTTAGGGGGTGTGTCCCTGTGGCTAAGGCAACTGTGACACCAGCATACAGAGGACATAGAGCCCGAGGATCTGGGTTCATGACCTGGGGTCGGGGTGAAAAACCTACATAAACCTACAAAAACCTACCTCCTTTGCCCCCTTGCTTCCTTTCTTCCTTAAAAGAAAACGCTTTTTCCCTTCTCCCTTCCTTCCTCTCTTTAAAAATAAAATAAAAGTTTTCAGAGTTAAGATGATTGCTATTACTGAGGGTGAATAAAAAATTCTAGATCTCCAAACTAATATTTTCATTTGCTTTTGTAACCAGAAAGTACTCATCTGATAAACTGGAACCGGATAATATTTAGAAATAATGAAATCATAACATACATAAAATATTAACTCAATTGGTCACCCATGAAACAAGACTTAGCATTTTTCCCCAGGTGGCAACAAACACAGTGTCACTCAGCTAGGTAGACAAAGAAAGAAATAACAAATAAATAAATATATTCCATGTATATTATAAATTGCATAACTCCAAAGAAGCTAGTTAGTTTCAGTGATGATAAAACTGTAACACGTAATATTTCTATTTTTCAAATGCATCATTTTTATGACCACTTCACTGAGATAAAACATCAATTCCAAATAATTCAAATTTTCAAATTCTGAGGTTTTTAGCATATTTCATAGATGTGTGCAGCTGCTGACACTATCTAACATTGCAACATTTTCATTACCGCCCAAGCCTACCCATGAGCAGTCCCTCCCTGGTCTTTCTCCCTAGCCCCTAACAATCATTAATCCAATTCCTACCCATGTAGATGCACTGATTCTAGACAGTTCGTAGAAATGAAATCATACTGGGTGGTCTTCCATATCTGACTGTTTCACTTAGCATGTTTTTAAGCATGGATAACCATGCTGTGGCAGTATATCCATTCTCCATTCTTTTTCATGAGACAATCATATTTCATTGCATGAATGTACACTTCTTTATTGATCCAGTCACTGGCTGATGGTTTGTCTCCACTGTTTGGGTTACAGTGAGCAAAGCTGTTATGAACATGATGTGTACATTTTTGCATGAATATATGTCAAGAACCTCAATTTTAATGAGACTCACAATGTTGACAGAGAAAGACATATATGTTTTAATGCCAGCAAATGGAAAGGTCTTAACAGCAAGAACTGTGAGGGAGTCAGACCCATAGGTACAACAGGTAAGCCATGAGCAGGCCATGTAGTGGGAAACCCATCCCTGCCTGGGCCTTATGACAGCAGAGCAGCACAACAAGGCTCTCTCTGGCTTCCTCCAATTGCTCTTGAGATGTGAGGAGTCTCAACTTCAATTGCACAGAGCCAAGGGCAAGCAAAGGTAGCCTGAACCACCCACAATCCTCAAAACCCATCACCACTTCCCAGAGTGTGTAGTGAGAAGAGCATTTAAGCCAGCCCTGACGGCATTCTTCTGTAACAGACGCTGATGTGGGCCAAAATGACCTCCAAACATGCCCTCACTAACAACTGAAAGCAAATCAAATCTTTATTCATGGTCTCATTCCACAGTGATGCCTTATCCCACCCAAAAGAAAGGCACTCATTTAGTAAACAGAGAAGTCAGTCACAGAAAAAGTCTACCTCTTTTATTAAAATATCCCCTGAAAGGGACCTGCACAGTGAACATGTACTTTCTTTGTATGTTGATTAAATATGGAAGGCACTTTCCAAGTGTCTGAAGTACTAGCCAAAGGTTATACATTAACTTTTTCCCCCTCAAGTCAAATAATATTGCATGACTCCAGTGCATAGGACTTCATTTATTCCAAAACTATAAAGGTTCAAAAGATCAGTCATTAGGAGGCTATGTAGGACAAAGAAATGTTTTGCATCTTCCAAATTACCGAAGGTGGTTTGCTAACTAGTGCCTGCGGACAATGAGCGATTACCCCCAATTCAGCTTTGTTCTCATTATTAGAAAGGACTTCGACCAAGGCTGAAAGGCAGCCTGATCCCACCATGCCACAGTCAACCCGCTGTCCTTTCACAATTGGATTGGAATTTTTGAAAAATACAAAAGTCACAAATAGACCAGTCTCAGATGCAATGTGTGCCTTCACACAACTAGGCTTAGTCTTTTCCATTAGCAAAATTACAGCATCGGAATTTCTTATGCAAAAAAATAAATAAATAAAAGGCCACAGACACGCCATCAGATTCTGTCTAAACTATTAACCCCTTTAGCAGGGCGGTATAAATCACTGCTGTGTTCTCCCCACTCCTGCCAACAAGAGGCCCAGGCCTCCCCTTTTCCCTCCCTCCCTGGGAATCAAAGCAAAACACAAACCCAGTCACAGTCTCCATAAAGTCACAGAACCCACCACCAAAAGATACTGGGACAGGATTGGTTTTGAGTTAGAAAGCTGGAAAGAAAATCGCTGAGAGGAGAAATGGACAACTGGTAAAAAGAAGGGTCAAACCCAGCAGTGGGAGAACTAGGCTCCTAAGCCAACTCTGCCCAAGGCCTTTTCTTGTCATACAAACCCTCAATCTTCATATAAACAACATTATTGAAAAAAGGTATGTGAATTATTCAAAGTAAGTCAAAAGGAGAGCATTTCATGATATAAGAAAATGACACGACACAATCTAATTTATGTGTCCCTAACTCAAATTTTATTGGGACACCCCTGTTACTTTATTTACATGTTGTGTAGGGTCGTTTGGGGCTTCCCAGGCAGAGCTGAGTAGTCTTAGCAGAGAGCAGATGGCCTACAAGGCCCAAATGAATTACTATCAGGACCTTTGTAGAAAAGGTTTCAGACTCCTTGTCTAACCTCTGAAAACGTGTCTGTTTTCACCCCAAATCTCAAAATGACTTCAAGAAAACACTAGTTCTAAGCCACATAGGGTCTCTGGGGGGTTGGGAAGGTGGTGCATTTGTGGAAGAAGGTCACTTAGATGATATTCCTGTTCCATGGAAGCACAAAAAATATTAGGCATACCACACTTACCCAGCCGAAAGATTTTGCAGACAAACGACTAGTCTCCTTTTATAAATGTGTTTCCAGCAACACAGCTTATCAGTGAACACAAGAACACATTAGTTGCCCACAAATTAGCATTTAGTACAATTATCTACAAAAGGGACAAGGAATCCATTTACATTTCAAATCTTCTTCACTCCATTTAGCTCAGAACTTTTTTTCAAGTAACAAACACATCCAGAGACACTAGATAACTACTTCTTATCAATTTGGACGCCATTTTAATCCACCCTTTAATAAATGTTGTGTGAAAGCGGAGGAGTGAAGCAGCTAGGAAGACAGAATAACTAATGAATAGAAATTGGAAGCCGGGCAAGCTCACTGACTATAACCTAAATTTTATGATGTCAAAGTTTCATTAATTGGATGTGTTTATCAACCACATCCTATGTACTCAGGTTTCCTTAACTCTATCCTGTCTATGCTTATCGAAGAAGGCAAGGCACGACGTCTTTTATCTGATTCAAATACAACATGCAGAAAAATGTGTGTAACCAAATTTCATTATACCCCATTTTATTTTGTGTCTAATAATCCAGCGGACATATTCTTATGAGGGAATAAAGGAAATAACCAAAATAAAAGATGCAATTCTGGAATGGGAATTTAAAATACTTATTTTTAGTTGATCTGGTCTTTAAAGTTTTTATTCCCAAACAAAGAACTTTTTCATAGGACTGTTTTATTTAGCCGTACTCTTCACCTTCCCCAGGAAGCTGCTTATCTGTGTTTCATTTTTAGTGGCTCATTTATGGGCATAGTAGAAATGACGGTCTAATTTTTAATTAAAATTTGTCCATGTTTAAACTCTCCAGTTCTTTTTTATTTTATTTTAGTTTTTAGTCATTCGAAGTAAGCAAATACCAAGTCGCAGAGAGGCACAGATGGCTGGGAACTCTCTGGGAAGCCCAGACTGCATATCGACATGCCCACAAACTAGTCATCATCCCAATGGTGGCTTCCAATCTGACAGAGGCGGGGATTAATGTCACCTCCATGGTTTCCATGCTAGCAGGGGGCTCACAGCACTGAAATGTGGGTTAGAAAAGATGCTGACTAAAGACACTCAAGTCTCCCCTCACTGTCGGTAGCAAGTCTGATCTCAAGTGTCACTGGGATTGAAATGATCCAACCTCCTTCTATACCAGTATATATGTTGTATGTGGGACACATGTATCCACATGTGGATCATAACCTCTAATTTTTAAGACAATCGCTATTGCATTTACGTGTTCCAGCTCATGGGGAAAAAAATTCTATTGAAGAATTAAATACACAGGGCATAACATTCTGAAGGAACTTTTTCATAGGACTAAAAAGTGCAATTATTATTCCTGACAATACGCAAGGGTAGAATTTATTACAATCATCTGAACAAATAATGATTTTATAGAACTAGGAAACAAGCACATTTCCCTTCATTTTTATCAGGTACTAGTCTATATCTAGGGGTAAATGAAAACAAACCTAGCAGTGTTCTTAATCAATTTGTAGAAAAGACTAAGAGAACACCATGTAAACAGGCTAATGTGTGCAAACAAAGAAGAAATGCCCCATGTTTGGAAAATCAGCTTATGTCTGTTATAAAATAATACAAATTATTGAGAAAGAATATGCTGGGGAACAGCAACTCCAAATTTATTAAGTTACACCACCCTCTGGGCCTTAGTTTCCCAATGGGGAAAATGATCTCAAAGAGCAGGTTGTTCGAGATAAGTGAGTTAATATACTAACACTCCTGGCACATTGTAAGCACTCAAGGTGTTAACTATCATTAATTATTAAAATTATCCTTGAAGCTTCAATCACATTGTTTTTTCAAAGCCCTTTTTTTGTTTTGATATATCAGGAGATCAAAATAAATGGTTCATTCAGTTAGCACAAATTCAGGCAAAACCAAGAGGGGAAATTAGATTACCAGAAAAAGGTATAATGGGGGTGGTAATTGGAGAAACTGTACCAACAGGATTTATAATGAAGAGCACTACACGACGCACAATGCAATGTTAACTCAGAATAGATGACAGAGGAGCAAAGCCAAAAATGGAAAGAAATAGAGTATGCAGGTAACCATGGAAAAGAGCGATGTCATTAAAAACAAGTCACACCTTTAGCCTTACTAAGAGCTAACAAGGGAATTCAAGCCATTACGGAAGAAGTTGCTGGCCCTTTCAAATTTCATTAGAGGCTTCAATAATTACTCAAACTTCTTGGCACTGCTGCAACAGGAGAGACCACTCAAAACCAGGAATGGTCACCAAAGAATATTCTAGAAGTAGGTAAAGGCACCAAAGGGGAATCGCATCAATTATAATGAGTTATTTTCAGGTTAAAGGCAAACTCTGTAAATCTTTCCTTCAATCTCCCAAGGACATATAGGGTCACTCCTCTAGGTACAACCTACACTAGAGTCTAATAATGTGAACACAATCAAATTTCCTTGTTGAGAGTAGGCAAGGGATATGAAAAAGGAGGACGTGGTCACTTTGAACACATTCCCTCTTATCACCTGGAAGCAGCATAAAGGCCAGAATGGGTGGTCCAGGAAGAGCTAAGAAGCCATGTTTGAGTTGTCATAGCAACAGCAGCATGAGTTTTGAGACTGAAATGACTGAAGAAGGCACTGCCGAGGGGTTTTTAAGCAGCACAAGAGGCAAAATGTAGGGTGGTAGTCTCTGTTGATGAGAAGAAGGAATCTTCCGGTGGACAGGCATTCAAACAGCCTGTCTATTCTCTAAAAATAAAAGTCACTTGAAGCCAGATCCTCCAACCATCCATGGAACCCATCACTCTTTGCTGAAGTGCATTTTTGTGGTCATTTGCTTTGGTGGCTGCTCATTTTTTTTCAACTGCTTTTGTCGTTTTCTGGTTTGTTTGTTTGTTCATTCACATTGCATTGTTAGTCATTTGAAGAGGTTATTACAAACAGAATTAATTTATTCTAACTACTGGTCCAGCATATGGCGTATGTGACAGGACCATTGTTATCTGTAATCATGCAGTAATAAACACTAGAGAAACAAATCAAACTGGGGGCCCCACCCACTTCACAGAGGATAATGAATTTACCACTGTATTTAACACCCTCCCATCTTCTCATTATGCTTTCCAGTACTCTTCCAGATTTCCCCAAGATCGTATTTATACTCTCTTGATGGACAGTCTAGGAGACAGGATAACACAGTAGTTAAGATGCTGGACTGTGCAACCAAAGACTTAGGTTTTGCCTCTGAGCTCCACTACATAAATGTGATCTTGGAAAATTAATGTCTCTAGGTCTCAGTTTTCTTGTCTGAAATATGGAAGGAAAATAACAGAACGTACTTCCTGGTGTTATTTTGCAGATTAAATGAGTTAACATTTAATGTGCCTAGAAAAATGTCTCCCAGACATGCATCGTTGTCATAGGACAGGTGTTCCACAGGGAAGCTACTTCCATAATGGTTCTTCTAAATAATGGTCCTGTTCAATGGTTTTAACTCTCCTGAGGAACCCGATGACTTTCTAGTCCTTAACTCCTAAGTCATTGTTCTCCCAGACCCAACTTCTCACCCAGTATATATTCTTGAAAGTCCTATGAGCCTTTCAAACCAAACAAACAAACTCAAATTGGATCATACTATGTTCTATCTGATTTCAGGTCTTTTTCTTGATTCCAGTTCTTCAAACGACTGCCATTACTCTGTTCTCAGGTCCAATATCACCTCCTTCAGGAAGATGTTCCTGATAACCTTACCTAAGGGGCCTCCCCCTTCTCCACTCATCCTTGAAAATCATTCTCTAGTACCCTGCTGTCATTCGTCATAGCCCTGATTCCTAGATGTGAAATGGTCTGTCTTCCTTCTTTGCTTACTTATTGATGACATGTCTCATCTACCAGAATACAGTCAATGAAACCAGGTACCATATTGTGTTTGTTGCTGCATTCCTGGGCTGTGGAGCAATATTTGGCATTTAGTACATGCCCGGCGTTTAAATTGGTTGGATACATTTCAGGACTTTCATGACACTGCATGAATTTCAGAAAACGTTACTGTCATACATTTGCTTAAGAAATGTTCACATCCATTATGTTTGCAATAAAAGGCTAGGCCACTTGCTCAGCTTGCATTATCTGAAATATTTAGATATGTGAACATTTCCATTGTCCCTGAAACAGAAATAAAGCCTCTTTATACCTTTTTTTTTTTCTTTGCATATTAAGACTTGTGCACTTAACACAGAGTCTTACACGAGTTCAACTGAAGTGTGTCTCAATGATGCTAGAAATTCCATTGTGAAGTTAGGTATTTTTGTCAAAACAAAGGTCCACAAAGGGTAATAAATAAATTGATTTTGACATAAGGACAGTTATCTTCATGAACAATTACCTAAAAACATGTTCTTAAAAAAACCATGGCTAGTCTTAAGAAGAGCAAAAACAAGCTCAATTGATCTCCGGTCAACAAATGTCAAAGTTGACATGCTAACAGTTCCTAGTGAAACTGGGAGTCACCTGACAGGGAACCAGGCCATTCAGAGAACAGGAGAAAGTATCTGTTGACTCCTCATTGATAATCACTCTTTATATTAGCTGGGTGAGTTTATTCAATTCAGCTGAACTCAACAAACTTTCACTGAATTTCTACCTTGGATCCCATCTCTCAGTCCTGGATAGAAAATACTAAGAAAAACACAGAATCTGTTCTCAGATGAGTTAATGTTTGTGTGGGTACCTGGCATATAGTAGATACACAGTAAGAGTATGGCAAATCCACTAGAGCAGAAGACATTAGCTAAGTGCATGAGAAAGAGTTACCATGTGCCAAAGGTTTGCAGCCTAGCAGGGTAGAAAGAGGCTGGAATTTGAATTCAGTGAACTAGTGTGGAAACAACTCTGAGGCTTCTTTTCTGTGCTGTCTTCAGTCAATTCCCTAACATGTCAGACTCAACTTGATCTGGTATAAAGTGGCAATGAGAAGTCCACACCTTGTAAGGCTTGCTGATGGAGCATTGGATAAATATTTGTAAAGTACTAGACTTGGCTAACAAATGACAAACAGGACCCAGCCTGGAAAGGAGATCACAGGAGCAAGACATGCTTTGAAATTAACTTGTGACATAAGGGACAAGTGGAGGCATTCCAGGTGAATGCAGTCTTGTGAGCAGGGTGCCTCTTTCTGGGAGAGAGGGGATCATGTGCTGAACACCCCCAGAATGGCTGGGGAAGCAAGATAGTGGAATGGAAGGTAGGACGCAGGCAAGGGCTGAGGGCTTTGAAGCCCAGGCCAGGAGCTTATAATCTGTGAGGTCGGTTCAACAGAGCTCGGTCCTCTGAGAGTCTGGGGGCAGGTAACACAAGCAGGTACATAATCAAGCCGAATGTTTAACACTGCAGGTAAAGCATAAAGCTGGGAGGCATCTAAGGGTTGATTAGCCCAATGTTCACATTTTCACAGATAGGGAACTGATAATTAAAGTGCACAGGAGACAAGTTCTGAGTCCCAGGCAAGCTGGGACCACTGGACCGGAATTGTCTCCTGTTTTCCTGCAATGCCACCAAAACACAGTGTGTGTGAACCAAAACATAGCATGCTATATATATCTGTGTGCATACATGTAAGTATATGCATATTAATACACATACATATGTGTGTTTGCATACACACACACAACTTGCTTAGGTAAAACTATCTATCAGTGCAGGTACTGTAGTGACAGGAAATGGTTCTTTCTGGGCCAGGGAGGCAGAAGGACACCAAAAGCTTCTGTGTCCAGAATCGTCACAACCTCTCCTTCTCCCTTGGCTCCTAATTCAACCCTCAGACCTACTTAACCGTCCTCCCCAGACCGATGGCCCAGACAACCTCGGATCTCATCAACATTTTTTCCCATTAGATAACTATAAGGAAGCAGAGACAAATTCAGAAAGTGGGACTTTCCACAGGTCAGCTGTGAAAAGAGAATAAATCATCGGCATGAAAAAAAAGAGCAGAGGGAGCTCTGCCTTGGAGTAAGAGAGACCTGCAGGACTCACAGCCAAAGGCCACATGAGATTCTTGACTGGACTTCTACCTGAAAACACAAAAGGCAGTCGTAAAAAGATAGTTCTGAGACAGAGAAGTGTGAATGAGGACCAGCTATCAGACGAGGCCAAGGAATATCATCCATATTTGATATGATATGCAGGGTCGCTAAGTGGGGAAAGGTGAAGATTTTTAGATTCCTACTAAAATAGGTGAATGTCTGAGATTTGCTATAAACTACCTCAGCAAATAACATGGGGTGAATGAAATAAGCAGGCAAAATTCTGCTGTCAAAGGTGGGTAGTGAGGCTTCGGGGTGCTTTTCTGCTCGAGTGTGTTTGAATTTTTTGTGAAAAAACATTAGATTTTACTTTCCCCAAAACAAAACAAAGCAAATATACCCTTCATCACACCCGCTATCTCATGGTGGTGTTCCACTCACTGACATTCTAGTCCATCTGCATTTGCTTAAATATAAGCTCCCTCCTGGGCCCTTGTTCCTCTTCACCCTCTTCTTTGAGTTTCCTTGTCCGCACCTATGTCTTCAACTACCGTCCAGAAACTAGCCTCAGCTCAGCTAGGACCTCTGAGCTGAGCTGATGCTGGCATTTCTTATACACTGTGTACGATCACCTGAATACAACACGTACTGCTGTGTGTGCTTATCGGAACAAACACATTAGAGCCCCATCTCTCACAGACACCCTAACTGATCCCCGCAACTTTATTCCACATCTTAGGTAAGGCTGCTCCCTCATCTCCCTCCCAGGAGAAAAATTTCCCTTAGTTGTCAATGCCTTCCTCTCCCTCTATCCCTAATTCTAGTTGACAACACACTTTGTCAATTCTATGTTGGAAGCCTTTCTCAAAATCAGCTAGTCCTTGGGCTCCGACTGCCAGATACGTGCCCTATTCTCTCCCAACCAACAGCTATTCCCATGCTGGGCCACCCACCACTCTGCTACCCCAGCGCTCGTTCTGAAGTCAGACCTGGCCTGGCCACAGCCTTCTTACAGGCTTTGCCTCCAAACTGTCTCCTCCTTCAGGGCCCAACAGGTCTGCATCAGATTCTGTGGTTCTAAGAGCAATAGTCAATGATAGTAGACATGGAATGTTGACCCTACTAGACAGGGTCCCAGGCACTGCATTTATATTATTTTACTCAACCCTCACAACAGCATCGTTTGTTAAACACATATCATCATCTACTCTACAGATAAGGGAACTGAGGTACAGACTCTGGTAATTCGCTCAGGGTCACCGGGCATGGACGGTGAACCTACATGGTCTATTCTAGAGTAGGGGGCCCCTCCGACATGCCTAACCTCACTAATTCCTGGCTTCAAGGAAAACTTCCTAAGATCCAGTTTCTTCATCTGTGAAGTAGGATTTAAAAATCTGCCTCATAAAATTGTTGGAAGGATTCAATGAAATAAGAACTCAAACAACATTTACTACTGCTGTTTCTTTGGACTGTTTCCAGTTTTCTGAGAAGGGATTTGGAGATCCGCAGCTCTGTGTGGTCCCCCAGTTTCCTGAGCAATCAGGACTCCAGTGAAGGAGCCATGGATTCTCCCTGAGTCGGCCTGGCTGGGTGGGTTCCCTATGTTACGGGAACCAAGTCCACAGGCTCGTTTTCTGTGTGGTCATTCATACTGTGGAGCCTCTCCAGTGTGCTGAGAACCGAGGTAAATCCCCACGCTCCGATGCGCCGGCTGTGGGTAAGGGCACACATACCAACGATTTCGTGAGCGCGGGGTGAATGTTATGTCAGCCACAGCCACAGGGAAAATGATGTGCAGAGAGGGTAGGCAGTGATGACCTGTGCTGGGAGGGAACTCAACCGTGAGCACAGTCACGGGGAGCATTTGGCAAATATTAATTCATGCTGATCAGCATTACTGTTTCTTTTCAACCACATTCTCGTTATCAAATGATTGGTTTTGATAATACCTCAGCTAAATGTCAGCATTTAGTCCTGTTCTGTGCCCAAGGTGATCAGGAAATCTTACTGTGTAAGCTTCCACCAAGTTCTGATTTACTGTAAGCCATCTGGTGGTGCAAAAATTTCAAATGTTTAAAAAAAATTTTTGTTTTTAAGTTTCGATGATTTCAGCATTAAGAATCAGAAGCTATGTTCCTTTTTCTTTATAAGTGCATTCACAGAAAATACACCTATGGCTTTCTACATAGAAAATAAATACTATTTACTACTAAAGACTTTCCTCTCCTGCATTTCTCTTTGTTCAGAAAGTATGCCGGAGATCTTCCTGTCATTGTCGCTCAGAGAAGATGAGGCCACAGCTAACAGTTGTTTGAGAGCCAATCAAGAAATATCTGTTCTTCCTTCATGCTGGGAAATGAGGCAGACCCCCTTGCTGAGCAGCCTGCCTCCAGCCGAGGAGGGAGGAATTAGCACCAGGAAAGCCCTTGGGGGACCAGACAGGGCCAGGAGAACAGGCTGTGGACCACCGCAGAGAGTCATGGGCCCCAATGCTTGGCACACAGGTAGCAGCACCCATAGGGGTAAGAAAGGGGAGCACCGAAACGGGGCTCAGAGCATTGAAAAACCCAGTCTTGCAGGTATGTATGAAGATTTCCAAAGCACAGACCATGAAAAAGCTGTCCAATCCATGGCAATAAGGAAGACAGGGGGACAATGAACCATAAGCTCTGAAGATGAAAACAGTTTTCTACAGCACTGCAGCACCGAAGATACCAAAATCCACCACCTCAGCACTGATTGAACAGACCTCTCAGTCTGATTATATCCATGGTCAAAATGGTGCCCAAGGATACAGCTTTCCTCTCTCCTCTCCCACCCAAATCCACCCAATCTGTTCTCCTTCCTAGCTGCTGTCCTTGTTGGTTACCAGATGGGTCCACCACAATGGGTCCAGGGGTCAACGGCTGTAGGATTGGTCTCTGAGTCCCTCCGGTAAGCCATCCCTTTGTTTTAATAGTTGCTTTAACTGCCTAAAGAGACTGTTTTTCTCTGTGTGTTGGAAGCAGCAGGGTAACACTTAACTGCTATGGATTGTTTTATCTTTTCTTAAACCCCACAGAGGCAGCAGCACCTGCAGCAGCCTGCAGGTGTGGGGTGGGGGGGACTGGGGAGTTGGGGGGTCTCCTGCAGAGAAGCATAGTATTCAGCCTCCAACTGACCTGGAAGACTTGGAGGGAGGGAGAGCCACCAGGAGAATGCAATGACTTCATGGCCGCCCCCACCTGAGGTGGGAGGCTGCTCCCCAGACTTATGTTGGTCTGCCATCTGCTTATTTGCCCTTAAGTTCGAGAATGTTAGACAAGACTCCAGTCAGGGTGAACTGATCCTCTGTACCTGAGAGTGTGGGGTAGCTTTGCATTTGCATACCTCACTTCCATAAAAGTCTCCTCCTAAAAGAGGCGGGCATTTTTTCACCTTTCAAAGGAAAGCCTTCTAAAGGATTAAGAATAAAGAATCTTCATCCAGCTGTGCTCCATGCAACCCTAAATCTCAGGTGGCAGGATCTTCAGGACAGAGCCGACTTGTGGGGGGAGGAAGGAAGAACAAAGCCTAAAGGAAGTTTGAGGATAAAATGAGAAGCATGTTCTCTGCTTCCATTTGGTGCAATAAACCACTGAGATTCCTCACCACTGGCTTGACAATCATCTCTGAAACAAGCTTTCCCTAAGTGGACTTTCTTTGTGCAAACGAGGTGCCAGAAGGGAAGAGCATGTGGGCAGAGTGTGACCCGTCTTCCATCAACTGTCCTGCTCTGAGCTGGCAGCTTAAATTCAAGGGCCTCCATCTGGGAGTCAGATCCTCCAACACCAAATCACGGCAATGGCAACAGAAGACTATGTGTGTCTACAGAGATAATGGGGGGCAGGCGGGGGCAGGCGGGGGCAGGCACTTGCTAAGTATTTTTTGTGTATGATTCATATATATTGTCACTCATTAACACAAGCCAGGCTCAAGAAGAAATCATAGTGAAGAAATACTAGAACAGTTTAATCATGAAAATTCTACCCATAGAGTTGTCCTGTACACATGAAGATTGCAGCTCTTTGGTGTTAGCATTTAGTGTTTTCAGACTGAACACTTGCTCATTTCAGCCTTTTGACGTTTCATACCAGTGCTTTGTGGGAGCCTACTTTGAGAACCAGGGCTGTGAAATAGCTCTTCGGGGACCCTGCCAGTTCCTGAGCTGCTAAACAAAGAGGGGATTCTTTAGTGACAGTTACAAGAGATGTTATATAATCTCACTCTTTTCTTCCAGGAGTGAGTGCAATTACTTATTGGTCTAAGATAAAAAAACATTTTTCCACCCAGACCACATCATTTTGATTTGATAGCCCTTGACTAATGAACAGGCAAGATGGGAGATGGGAGAGAGCTGGTCAGGCTTTCCTGGCCCTTTCAAATTTAAAGACCATAAAGAGACTTTTACATAAGTGCAATTTTATTAGAGAACAGACTCAAGTCTGCTTGGAAATAAATCCCAATTCCACTACTTGATAACAGTTGGCACCTTGGTTTAACCTCCCCATGCCTCAGTTTCTCTACCTGTACAGTAAAATTGTCATAATAAAAGTACCAGCTTTACAAGGTCCTTGGCATGTTTGGATCTTTGGCAAATCCCTGGAAACTAATATTTTATCTCAACTACTCATCTTTCATTTGAGAGATGACATAGCATTTTGGTTGAAGACTTACTGAATTTAAACTACAGCTATTCCATTTCATTATGATATCCTGGGAAAGTTAATTTCTCTTTGCCTCGATTTTCTCTTCTGTAACATGTAGAAAATAAGAGACCCTACTTGCCAGTGACTAAGTTTAAGTGAGTTAATGTAAGGCATTTAGAACAGTGTCTGGCAGATAATAGAGCTTAATAAAAGTTAATTGCTATCATCCACAAGCAGCTAAAAGCTGCATCTACAAAAGATACTGTCAAAGACCGCCTGGAACTGTGCAGGGAAGGTTGTTTCGGAAGACTCACAGATAAGAGTAGCAGTAAACTTACATTCCGATTTAAATATTTCTTACATGAGAACTCAATTAGAACTCAAACTACGTTCATGAAAGAACGGATGGAAGATACCCAAGGGTACACATCTCTGTATCGTTTTCTTTCTTTCTCATTTCTGTTTACTTTTCCTTTTCATCTTCACATTCCATGGTATACTGGAAAGAAAGTGCATCTACAGGATATGCTTGGAGGACCTAGGTTCGAATTCTCAAACCACCCGTGTGGCTGTTCATTAGGTAAGACACCAAATCTGATAAAACCTCAGTTGACTTATCCAAGAAATGGGGGAATGAAAGTCTGCTGATGCAGTCAAAGGATTGAATGAGATCCTGCACATGATTTCTAAGGAGCAGCAGCACTAATTAGTCATCTTACTTTGCTTTCTTTACAATTCATGACTTATCTGCTGTCCTCAGTGCCAACCCTGGACACCATTTTCTTGTTAAGTAATTATCTCTCATCACCTCTGATTCAGCCCTGCCCTCTAACCTACTTTCTGCATTATAACATTTCGATCCTGGCCTCCTTATCCTCTCATGCATGTCTAATTTCTAGTTATTATAGGCTACTATTCCCAAGGATATAACTACAGCAACGAACTATGCTCTGGCACTGGAACCTTGAATGGCCTAGAAAAAGCGTGAAGACAATAAAACATCTGTAGCGCCTTGTCCTAAAATCAGCCAGCTGAGCCAAAGGTATGCCCGGCAGAAAGCACTAGAATTGAGCAGCAGATCTACTGATCTGGGGGGCAGTGGGGTGTGATAAAAATGTTTTAGGGTAAACAGATTTCTCTCTTACAGCTGTTTGACCAGGGACAGTTGCTTCGCCCTTTGGGGAAACCACTGGCTGACATCTTAAAACAGATTTATTGTACGTAGTGAATGTGTGGAAGGGAGGTTCCATCACATGGACGGGATCTTCTAGGAAATCATACTTGAGGTAAGTACTCATATACTGCTCGGCCCTCCATGCCCCAAATCACTAATTTATGTTCTCCTCTCCCAGAGCTATTACCAACTTCTGATGTCCTACGTGATTTACTTGTTTAGTATGTTTACTGCGTATTGTCCATTTCAATCTCTGCTAGAATGTAAGCTTGGGAGAAGGACTCATGTCTGTTCCTTTTGCCGATGTGCCCTGAATGCCTAGGATAACACCTGACTCACAACAGGGACTCAGTGACCATTTGCTGAGTGAATGAATGAATGAGTCGCAATCAAAGGGGACATAATTCGAACTATGTCTCAATGTGCTAACCTTTGGAGAGTCATGTTTTGGGTATAATTTAAATGTCTATTAAAGTTTTCATCATTTCTTCTCATTTTAATTCCAGACAATACTAACTCTCCCTTTCCCTCTCTTCCCTCAAATTTACAGGTGTTATAGAGTGTAGACTTTGTGGATGTAATTCACCAGTCACACATGCAGATTGGACTTTTCTTGAGTGTTCTCCCAGCTGATGCAGATATCTAATAACATTGTGACTGCTGAGCCCCATGGGTTAGAAAAAAGGCCTCTATGTTCACACATTCCCTACAAGTTCAAGAGTTCATTCCCTGCATTTTACTACAAATTATGTTTTAGAAAGGGAAATAATATGCTGTGTAGTTCTAAATCTTCTCTCCAACAAGCTATGCTGTCTTGCTTTATTGTTCAGTGATGCAAAACTTCTCCTTTACAGAAAATGAATTGGTCTTGATCCCATTAATATGGGTCAGTAATAGTCTAAGTACTAATCCATGCAAGGCAAAGTCATCGTGATGGTTAACTAAAACATACAGCCAACAATGCTTTTTCCTGTCAGAGTCTCTGAATTTATCAACTAATAGTTCAGAGCACAATATAGTATTAATGAGGTCAGGGAGAGCAATTAAAAATTATTTTCTCATCACTAGTTGTTGAGTTGAAAAACCAAAAAAAAAAAAATTTGGAAGTACCACAATACACAGATAGCAAGAGAAACTCCAATTATTCACTGAAACGTATTTTGAAGATGTTCTTTTCATCTAATGTATGTATGTGTGTGTACATAAATATACATATGTATATATAAATATATATATTTCACTCTGTAATGCTAAGTTGGATTACTAAAAAATCCATTTCTTTCTCAATGCTATATAAAGCCTTATAGGTAAGAAAACTGCAAGTTTCTTTTGGGAGGAAGAATGCATCAGAATTCTTGGTTGTGTTTTGTTGGTATTTTTTTTAATCAATTCTTCAAAATAGTGAGCACTGTAATCTTCCTTCAGAAAAATAAACTTTCTTCATGCTGCAGTCTATCTTCATTCTCCTTTTCTGAAACATCTCCCCCCTGTTTTTTGGAGAAACTTTCTTTCCCCAACACACCGTTATCTTCACTTTTGCAAACACTTTCAACAAGCTTGTTTGCTAAGATGCTGAATTCTAGGCCAAAATTCGGAAAGAAAAATGAGACTCAGTAACACTAAGCCTACCTTGAACAATGGCTATTCATTTAGTAGATTTAAGTCTAATTAATATCTTTTATGAACTGACCGAAATATAAACCTACATCAAATTATTTTTTAAGCTTTCAAAAGGAGAACACAAAGCCTTATGAATTTTTAAGCCAAATGTGGGGCTTACTGAAATGCATGCACAGGGCACATTCTGACTTCTCTGTTTTGCTAAGTTGACATTACTACACACTGCTCCTAATTACAGTTGTCTACACCTGAAGAGACTATAAAAATAATAATAACAATAATGCCCTCCAACTCCCCAATGATGATAAAATCAAATTGATTAGCATTCCTCCAATTCTCACCTTCCTCCCATGAACTGAGGAATAAATATTATTCCCTTGAGATTCTTAATTTTATCATAATTTGGAGTTAAGGACGGGATTCCATTACATCTGCTCGTTCTTGTCTCATGAAGCAGCTTTGAACAAACCAACTCAAGACTAACACTAAACTCATTCTTTGGTGTGTGGTACTCCTCCAGAACCACTGAATTTACTAAAATAATTGACTACAACCGAAACAAAGTCCCTGCTTGTTACGGCTAATGTTACATTTTCTTCTCAAATACAGCAGGCCATTGCTAGGACATCTACAAAGCAGACTGGACAGAAGCAGCATGGATAGTGAGGCTGAGGACTGAGGACGTGCTGTGATGTTAGCATGTCCCATGTTCCTTGACCTTCATGAGGCCACAAGTCAATGGCCTGAGCTCCTCAGAGCAGCAAGAGGTCTGCTTTCTGTGAGAAGCTCAAAGAGCAATGCAGAGGCACTTTTACCAAATCCGTTTTATGATGATAACAAAGCAAACCACGCTAGAAAGTCCCATAAGCAAGCAAAAAGCCCAAACTAAGAGTTAGTCATGCCTTCTACTCACACTGACCAGGCTGCCAAGTTCAACAGCTCCTGGAGGACAGAGTTCTGTCCCCTATAATGAGCTATATCACTTCAGCCTAGGTATTGCCAAGGTCATTAACACAAGGGTAACTTCCGAAAGGGACAAAATGGGACTAAATGACAAACCGATAAGATCTCTAAGTAAACTATGATGAGAGCAGATGGAAAATTATGAATGCAAAACTCACTTTAAACTAAAACCACAAAAATTCGAAGTCAGGCCTGGTCATCTGTGGAATGTATTCAGGTACTTCTGTCTTTTAGTCTTTCCACTGCTAACTCAGACTAGAAATGCCATACACGCAGTGACTTAAAGAAAGACCTGGGTGCAGAAGATCCATCCATGACCTACCTAGATTTGGGCAAAAGTCCTCCACCCGCTAAAAGATGAATCCTTGTGGGTCTTCTGTGCACCACCAGTGATGGATTTGTTCCAGAAGAACAACCATCTTGAGGAAGAATGACTGAAATACAATGCTGTGCTTCCTTTCTGGTGAAGATCTGTCTTTGCCTCAGTCTAAGATTCTAAGGTCTCAATCACAAGTGTATGCCTGTGGACTTGGACTAATCTGCGGGGTTGCTATGTTTCAATTATCTACACATCCTATCTTGTTATAAAGTGAACTTAAGTATGGTTAACTTATAACCCATGAGAACAGAAGGGAAGCTATTCTAACAGAAAACCTTGCTGTTACTTAAATTATACAGGTATCCCGTGCTTTTTGAAAATTCAAGATATGCCTCTTTACTCTTACAGAAGACCTGCATGAGTTACTGAGAAGAGGATTTTGGCTTTTACAACAACAGACGGAAAACATATAATGTTCAGCCTTAGTTTTGCAGTAGACATTCTAGAGTAAATGGCACACAGAAAGGAGTGACCCACAAACTCCTTACCAAGAAACTCCTTTTACAGACTGTGTACCATATCATTCCTGCTTTCACTACATGTGAGTGTGATTTTAGGCTTCCTGTGTTCATGGGTATGATGTGATAGGTTATTGGGGTGGGGGGATCTGGGAATGCTCAAATTATTTTCTTTATAAATAAATGGTAACTGAGTCTTCAGCTGGGTTAGGTTTCATAGGAATGCTCTATTTCTGAGGAGTAAGGAAAACCTACACTGCAATTATAATTTATATTTTGAAACATTAAGACTTCAAACTTTAGTTTTTTTAAGCTACCTAATAAAGATGCTGCCAGAAGCTAGAAATGTGTCTCCCTTTCTCAATCTACTACTTTGTTCACAACTTTCCCAACTTTCCAGGCTAGAAATAGCCCCTTTCACCTTCAATTGATGCAAAATATCAGGTTAAATGAAAATGTGTGGCTCACACTTTTTAATGGGAAAAAGGTAAATAAGAAACAGAGAAAGTCCTCAGTGATGAATGAAATACTAACACTACCTTCTATCTTCCTTAAGGATATAATAATTTAGAAACTAGATACATTCCTAAGAATCTGAATTGTTATTCATTTCAAATTGAAGTTGTTGTCCAGTCTTAAATATCAGAAAGCTCTGCCTTTCCCAATATACATCAAATGATCAATGAAATTGTATTTCAGATCAATTACAAACTTAATATAATGGCACCTGCAGATGAGCAAGAAGCCTGATGTACCTTTTAGAGCATCCATCACAAAACAGTCAACAAACGTTGCCTACTCTGTCAGTTCTACAACAGCAAAATTCCACCCTGTTATCTCTTTGACTGTCAGGGTCATGAGTCCTGTTCTGCCTGCTCCTTGTAATTTACAGATATGGCCATACAAAACAGACTTCTCCCTCAGCTTCTCTTCCAAGTTTCCTGTACCCCCTCTACCACGAAGACAGGTTCTCTGGTAATGAGGGTTGGTGCAATGTGAAGCTTGTGCTGTGGAATGGGCTAGTAGATACAAATTTGTCTGAACCCATCCATTCTCTTTATCAAGGTAAATACCATTATTCCTATTATTAATATATCATGCAGCTTAGAAAAGTTAGATATAATTTGCTATACTCAGAGAAGAGCTCCTCGGTTTCTAGAAGAGAGAGAATCAGGATGCTGGCTTACCCCAGATGAGCTATTATTTGTCTTTATGGCGTATGTGAGCTGAGTGAAATCAATCTATTCTGGCTCTATTCAGAAACTCAAAAGGTATCCACTCAATACATTTCCAGTAACAACCCTAAAACATTATGCTGGGTGCTTCAGGAAGACAAAAAAGAGTAAGCCAAGAGCCCTTCTCCAGTAATGATCCTCAGAACCAAGTAGAAACACAAACTAAGGTACTGTGGCCTGAAAACAATGCTATGGGGCAGCCACAGGTGCCCTGGAGAGGGGTTTAGGAAAGGCTTAACCCAGATGCTCAATCCACCTACTGAAACACAATGATTACAGATGAAAAAGGAAATTGAGGGAGAAATTGTAAGATTAAGTGCTAAGTGCAAAGAGCAATAGAATCTTTACATTCAAAACAACGCATTAGGCAGTCCCAGAGCAAAATGAATGATAACAGCACAGCTGGAGGCAAAGAAAAGGAAGGCAGGTGCTAATCTTGCTTTATCTGATCCATCTCAAAACAAACACAATGGCTTTGAGGGGTTAGTACCAACAGAACAATAGTGCTCAGCTAACAGGAAATCATCCAACTATCCTAGAGCTCACCTGTAGGGGTGTGTTTAAGCTAGGCCAACATCTATAGCAGTTCAACACATGTTCACCAATTTACGCTTTTAGTAATTCTTATGGATGGGAATTCTATACTCTCCCTTACTAATCAGCATAAATGGATACTCAGATGGATACTCAGAATCCTGTCCACTGTCTAACAAGACTCTCAATTCAGCTAAATTCAGTGTGTGCTGGGGGAACACCTGTGCAGACACCATCAGTTTGACAGGTTGCCTCACACAGTGAGCAAGACTGTTGTCAACACAGAGCAAGTTTATTGAGTGCTTACTATGTGCCACAACTGTTCCAGCTGGTCTGCATGGATTATTTCATTTCACTCTTGCAGGAACACTGACAGGTAGTTCATCTTGTCATCCCTTTGTTCCAGAGCAGAGTTGAATGGACAGAAGAGAGATAACAGACAATCCACATTCTGGCTCTAGATCCTTGCTCTTGGCAACTAAGGCTGAGTGGTCTCTAATGAGGATAACCAAATCACAAGCACACAACAGAAAAGTACTGACTACAGAGGGAGAAGACCCAGTTCTCTAACACTGTACTTCACAGTATCTCAGAATCCACCCATTGTAAGATGCACCATTATTATTTTTCATACCATTAAAGAAAAACAAATTGGAACTTGTCAAGCTATGACCCAGTGGCCAAAAGCCATTAATGAGAAGACAATCATGATTTCAGAGATGTTGAAATCTGGGAGGAAGTGGGCATTTTAGAATGTATGAAGAACTCTTACACTATTCTTACACTATTCATTATTCAAATCATTTAAACTGGGGCTCAGTCTCTACATCTGTAAACTAGAAGGCTGATGAAAAAAGAATGTTCCCTCTTGCCAACTCTACACACTCCCATATGAGGAGCATGAGGAGGGTGAGAACCCAGGGTGGTGTAGTCCACAGCGGACATCTGAGAGTGAACACTCTTTAAATATTGTGTTCAACACTCTGGTTTCCTGCCCCCTACTGGGGTCCTGGTGAAGGAAGCCATGTGGAATTCAGATCATTTGTCATTTCGATTTTCCAATCAGAATCTTTCTGTAATGACCTGTTCACACTTAAGAGCAACTTTAATCTTTAATGTGGAGACACATTTCCTTGTTTTGGGAGCATTTCTTTGCATTGACATTCCTTCTCCAACTTCTGGTCATTTCTATGAAAATAACTGATCCCTAGCTCCTTCGACTGGCTCTGCACTGTTATACTGAGTCAATGGCAGATGTAGGAGTTCCTCTGGACTGGTGACTCTGTAAGAGAAAAAGCCCTGCCCGCCACTTCCCAGCACCCATGAAGACAGCCATAAAGACCTCTCGAGCTAGTAGAGCCATAAAACATCCTGTGGTCTGAGCTTGCTGGAATGCACAGGCAACTGAAGTCACCAACAGACAAAGAACTTCTCTTATTACTTGTAAATGGAGTCTTACATGTGTGTATATAGCCCATGTGAATAATTTACAATTAAATTACTTAGGTTTGCACTTGTAACCCCCCACTCTAATTTACACCTCTCTAACCTATGTAAGTGTACCCTCACCTGCAATCCATGCTCAGACTTTGGAGAATACTCCCTGAGCCCATTGACCTAAATTTGCCAAAGCTTCAAAAGAGTGCTTTCTTGGTTTGTCGTAGGAGAGCCACAACAACTTGACCGTATCCCTAAGTTATAAACTGTACCCCACATTATGGGACACCCCTCATTGAGCTCAAGGAATGTACAGAGACCATGCTCTTGCTACTTGGAAAAACAGTGCCACATTGCCTAGGAGCACCTGAGAAATGCAGAATCTCACATAACCATCTTTCTTGAGGCTTCATAAACATAGTAAGTTTCAGCAGCCAGAGGCCCAAACACAAAAAGATGCAGCTCCAATGATAACTGACTTATTAAAGCAGCTAATATGTGTCCAGCGCTTTCATACAACACCTCCATCTCATGCAACAATGTGGACAAGTAAATAATGATACACTCAAATTCAGTGACCCAAGCAGAAGTCTTTCCAGGAGTCTGGAAACACCAATCCCTCTGCCAACAAAGTCATGTTTTACAGGCTTATTTTCAGCAAGTAGCATCAGACTCACTCCCATTGTTTCCCTACAACTGTAAAGACTAAGGATCAGGACTTTCAATGTGCACAACTTTGATGTTAACTTTGAGCACTGAATTTGCCTGTGAAATTTTCTGAAATTCAATCTACATCAAAAATAATTAGATAAGAGCATATACTAAGGATAAAATATATGAGGTATGTAAAGCACTTCGCGGTGTATAGGGCCTTCAAGATGAGCTCAACAAAAAGAACACACTCAACATGGCCAGCAGCAAAGGCCATTTCAACTAAACAAGTATGAATCATGGTGACCTATGCTTCAAGGTACTCCAAAAAACACACACACACACTGCGTTTGGGGATTATTCAAATATCCACACACCTCATAGGGGATGACAGGCATAGACAGAGTTGTCTCTAAAAAATATTTGCCTTCTGAGTGAAGATATCTGATGTAACTTTAATTGTGACTGAAGAACTGAGAAGCGCAAAATGCCCCCCACTTGCGTGATTATAGATGGGTGTCATCTGACAACATAAGAGGCACCTTGCTCATTTATTCAGCTGCAGGGAGGTAGAGCATTGCTTTTGTTTTTGACAGAGTTGTTAAGCACATAAGGATACAAATCGTTGCTGAATAAATTACGCCACTCTTATTTGACCTTGCCAAACTAGGTTTGAGTGACCGACATGATCCAGTATTGTCTCCAGTTCATTCCTATGATGTGTCAGGCATGTTCACCGTGTCGCCTTTGTTGCTTGTCTAAAAGGTTTCACTGAATTGCTTATTAAAACTGTTGTATATAAAACTACTCCTTTGAAAGATTTCTCTGGCTTGGCTCCAGCTCAATTAGCCGACTACTTCCAGCTGATGAAAAGTAACAGTCAATATCAGATTATAGTTAGCAACTATTCACCAGAGTAATCAAATTAGATTTTGGTATCTATGGTGACACAACAAAAATTTCCACTAAGCCCTGTGGTTTTACAATAAGACTACTGTGGCTTATATTAAATTATTGTTCAAAATATTTTCTCAAAATCTAATCTGCATCTCTGGAGATATACACTCAAGTCTATGGACATGTCAAAAACTGTATAACCAGGGCTTTTCTCATTTAAATAAGGAGCCTAACCGGTATATGGGAATGATTTGTATGGATCTTGTTCTGTCTTCTCTTTCAAGAACTTTTCAATGACCAGTTATGACTGGCCTTTGTCAAAGTGAAGTATAAACTGGTCTTCCAATAAAAAGTTACCAGGACTGGACCAACTGGAAGGACGACGAAAATAATAATAATAATATTAACAAAAAGACAATCAGGTTTTTATATGCTTGTCTTCTAAACAGGATATTAAATATACACATTTAAAGACAATACAGCTGATTCCAATTCATGTGCAAATGGAGCAAAGAGACCGTATATCTACTTATATGACATGCAAATGAGGAGTCAGTTGAGTATAGCTGCAAGTGAGTAAAGTCCCTATGAGAATTTATTGTGCTTAGGTCATTACAAATAGAACAAGAAACATCTTAGATGAGACTTTATTTTGTACAATAAAAAGTCTCTTGTGCCTTCTGAGATGAGGCACGTCTTTGGGCAAACCCCAAAGCAACATCACACAGGTGTCTTTGGAAGTGAGCCTCTCTGTACCCAGTTTACTGCAAAGCTCCCAATAAGACTGTGGTGCCCGTCATCTGGGGTTCGAGTTCAACTTCCAGACCTGTGAGCACAGATGGGTTCCATTCTCTTTACTTCCTGCGAACAGAGACCTGGTTGATGGAAGCTAGGAGGCTCTTAGAGATCTTTTCCCCAGTGACATCTCCCCCAATTCTGCCATCTCTCTGCAAATCTTCCTCCCCCTGGATGCTGCAGCACTGGAGACAGGGTGGTAAACACTCTGGCCAATCCGTCATCCCACTGAAGAGCAACGTGACAGCCTCTTCTAGGCACTGCCAGCTGTTACCAGGGATCTCTCTCAATCCCTGACGGCTTCTGGACGAGAAATCACTACCTTTTAGCTTGAGAGAATGAAATGAAACAGCATATTTGAAAGCAATTTATAAAATACAAAGGCTAAATAAATGGAAGAAATTATTATTACATGATGGTAAATGATTTAAAAAACCCAACAACACACATAGAGTGCTTATCTTCACTCAAACGCCAATCAAGTTGGTCAGGATCCAAGCAATATGCAAAACACATATGAAAATGGCACAGCAGAAGCCACTCCACTCCATTCCCTTAATGACTTACATTTACCTTGGCAACTAAATACACGAAGACTTGGCACTTTAGGGGCCCGTCAAGCACTAGGAAAACAAAGCCAGCACTAATACGACCCTATTTATGGCTCCATCTATATGATCCAATGTTTTGGCAATTTACAGTCACAACCATGTCTCTTTTCCTCTTGTCACTATAAAAACATCATTGCTGGATCTAGAGCTTGAGAAATGACATCAGTTATAGCCTCCATTCAAACAATTATGAGTCTATGATTCCAAATGCCTTATTCAACCCCAAACCTATTCTCTTTTCCAGAAACATAATCAGATAGCTGAGACTATTCTTAGTAGAATTTCAGAATCTGATTCTCTGGTATTATCCTTGAAGATTCATACCTAAAATATGATATCCTGCAATATATTGGGACTTTAAGCCTTTAAAGATTGCTTTATGTGTAACATCTCCCAAAGAATGAAGACCATTCCTGTAGAAGTCTTGAAAAATACTCAGTCTTGAAAAATAGTGTTAGGATGATAGAGTGGGCATGTCTTCTGGCAAAGGACGATGGTTCGAGAAATAGTGACACTGGTGTGTTCAGTCACTGTGAGACAGCCTGATGGACTGGCTGGGTTAGTCAAAGGTGCTACACTATCATGACCCAATATTCATGAAACACAAGTTTCAGCTTTTAAAAAATGTAACTGATTTGAAACATACAAACACATCTTGAAAACTGTATCTCACACAAATGGCCCAGCACCCTGTTCTATCACAGATGTCCTTAATTTTCATATTAATCAGATAAAGAGTGAGTCAGACAATTTGAAATTTATTATTTGTTTGGATAATCAATTCAGCACCTGTCTCTGGGACACAAGAAACAGACACACGCAGTTCCCAGGGGGAGGACAACAAAGGAGGCTCATTAGGTCCGGAATAGAAACACGGACACCATGGAGATCGGGCGCAGCGGGGCAGGGCTCTGGCATGTCCCTAAGGACTGCACGTCTGGCTCCACTCAACTTAGTGGTTGGACAAGTCACTTAAAACACAGTAGATACTTAACGTGGAAACGTTATGTAGGTTGGCTTTTCATGGAAGTTCAAGAGTAAGAAGCACAGCACCACAGCCTCCTGCAAACTGGAGGAAGTGGGCCTCAGAGGCTGGTCTTTCTCATGATACCTCTGCTTCTCTCTGTCGCGGGGTCAGCTTGCCCTACTGACTGGCTACCTCACAGCAACAGCAGGCACCTGGCCCAGAGGCAAGCCCAGATGACAGAACTCCTCAGGACCTTTCAGTTGCAGAGAGTGAGGCCAACAGACTGTCTCTTGGGGGTCAACACTCAAAACTGCCTAGAGGGAAATATAAGTGGACCACCACCTGTCAATAGAGGACAACCTAAAAGTTGGTTGCTTTTGAGACAGATGTGCAACGCAGCTGAAGTCAGCTCTTTTGTGGTCTAGAGCATGGCATGGCTGTGAGTCAAAGGAGCTACAGGCAGGCCACACCGTGTGGCCTAGATAACTCACTGAAACGCTCTTCTGGAAGACCCATCCTCCAAATGTGGATGGATAAAAATGAAACGTTATGAGATGTCTTTAAAAATCTCTCTCGTCACTACCCTCCACCCCAACCCAATATTATAATGAAAATGTTCTTTGAATAAAGTTTTCTCTAATTGTGATGCTCTACTCAGTCTCAGACCTTTAGCAGGTGGTATGGTGTCCCTCACCCCCCCCCCCAATTTTGTACATGTTCCAACCCTCAGAAACTGTGCCTAAGACTTTATTTGGTCAAAGTGTCTTTACAGGTGAAATTAAGGATCCTGAGAAGAAATCATTCTGAATTTAGGGTGGATCCTAAATCTAGCAAGAACAAGTGTGCTTACAAGAAAATCCGAAGATTTGAGGCACATACAAACAGAAGCATGTGAAAACAGAGGGAGAAATTGGAGTTATGCAGCCCCAGCAAAGGACCTCTTGGAGCCATGAGAAGCTGGAAGGAGGAAGGGAGGACTCTTCTCGAGGACTTTCAGAGGATGAAAGCCTGGCCAACACCCTGATTTCAGACTTTCATCTGCGAGAATAAATTTCTGATGTTTTAAGGCAAGAAGTTTGTGGTAATTTTTATGATGGTTCTGGGAAACCCATACAGACTCTAAAATAAACAACCGTGGAGCCATTCAAGCGATACTTCTCAGCACCTACTACCAGCAGAGTCCCAGCTAAGCAGGCCCCTATGAACATGGTGGGTGAGATCAAGACAAGATGGATGTGACAAATACATTTTGTAGGGCTGGCATGGCCTCCAAAGTTCATGTCAGGGTATAGTCAGAGCACCAGAAAAGACCAGATTGGGCACAGCAGCAGACTGTGTGGCTAAGCACTATTACAGTTAAGTCAAATAATACTTACAAGGTGCCGAGGAGAAGAAAGAGCTCACCCCTGTAGAGAAGAACTTCTTGGATTATTCTTTCTCCCTTCTCTGACAAGCAAAATGACGACATCAAAATCAAATAACACCTTCTGGTGGAACCTTTGCTGCTTCCCTAGGAAAACCAGTAATTTCTTCTTTCTTCCTCTCTAAATCACATCAGTCTCTTTATACCTTTATTACACCACCAATCATGCTACTTTGTCACCATCTACTTACAAGTCTGCCTCCTTCATCGAATTATAGGTTTTGAGAAAGAATGGACTATGGTTGATACATCCCAGGGTCCCTAGTAACTGGTACAGGGATGCTCAATATAGTTCTTGAATGAATGAGTCAGTTATTTATTCATGAGTCAGGATCCTGTGTGGAAACATGCATAATAATTAAATGCTAAACCATTTTGAAGTCAGATACTTAGAGTAGTCACATTCACAGTCTGACTGAATCGTATTTTCACATCAAAATAGAAACTGTTTCTATACTTATTTATTCAATGGCAATTCAATACCAACGCTTCCAACTCCTTAGGTACAAAATAAATACTACAGATACACATATAAATTAAGAAGCTGAGCAGGAGGCACAAAGGTAACAAAATAAATTATCAATTTCAATTCGGCTGCAAAGAATTCTTTGACATGCTAGAAACAAATCATTATTTTTTTTTGTAGACAGAAAATGTGGATATAAATATTTCACTTGACTTGGTGTTTACACAGAGGGCCTATATGAGATCAGACTGAGGTCTAAGCAGGCTAGTATTAGGAGAAATGGTTTAGGACTGAGGATTCAAAGAAAATAAAAAGTCACTCAACTATTTCGTTTTTTAATGTCTAGATCTAGGAAACACCCATTTACTTGTGCATTTCCTCTGCTCCTTCGCATTGTTTGTTTCTCCGGGGGCTATTAAGAGAGATGCTGTCACAGGCCTACAGTCATGGCTATGTTCCTAAGGGGATGGTCAGGAGATGAACACACAAGTTACACAAACTGCAGAACAAAAGCGGAACCCAGAAAGGCTAGGCGAATGTGATTTTTTGCGTGACTTGTCCCAGGGGAAGAAGGAGAGTTGAAAGCGCTGATTGCAAAGGTCCCCCACTCCCCTTCTCAAACCCATGGTCCTTCTGCAGTGGTTTTAGACCAGGCACACAGAGTCCGGGGATGTTCCATCCATGCCAGCACTCCAGCCTCACTAAGCTACAAGCCAAGCCAAGCCAAAAAAAAAAAAAAAAAGAACTGGGACCCTTTGTCCATTAGACATCAAGCCTTTTCCTTTGAGTCATTAGTTTTGATTGTTCTAGAAACTTCTTTTAGTTTATTAACTCCTTTTTTTTTTTCCTTTTTCATTTTCACTTCCTTTTTACTTAAAGAAGAGTTCCAGGGGAATGAAGCAAGGAAAACAGATGTCTAATGCAGATAAGAGTTTAACTAGCATTTTGCAGTTTATATTATTTCATTTGTTATTCCTAATAGCTACACAAAGTTGGTAGAACAGTTCTTGTTCCTCCCCTCTAAAGTAGGAGAAACTACGTTTCTAAGAAGTTAAATGGTTTACTCAAGACCATCTGGCTGGTGGGTGTATCTGAGTCCATTTAGTTTTCTTCTGAGTCTTAGGGTATTTCCTTTAATCCAAGTTGACTTGCCAGAGAGGTACCTGGGAATTTATGAAATTCTCCCAATCTAGCCCTATTCGTTCTTCTCACAATTGTAACCAAAGAAAGCTAAGAGCCTTACTCTAAATACCCCTAGTTTGGGACACAAGAACTACACACCTCAACCACCTTTTCTCCTCTATCAAGAAAATCAACAGATGAGTTCCACAGACAGCTAAGTAACTTGAGTGATCAGATGGTTGGCCATCAACTGAGCCATCCCATACAGGTCCACAAATTCAGCAAGTGTCCTCGTGTCATATGTTACCCATTCTAGACATGTGAGAGGGGACACCTTGTGGTAGAAGACCTTTTCCTTGACCCCAATGCAAAGGTCAATCTGCCAGGAATTTTCCACAGTACTAGGGAGGTTGTAGCTATGTCCAAGGACACACAAGCAACTCTCCCTGCTCTGCAGCTGCGCATAACTGATATGAGTTGCCAGTAGAAACCACACGTAGCCAAGGAGACGAATCATTACGTCAGAGTATAAAAGGAGCTCCCTAGATCCCCTGCTGCTCAGCTTTGGGTAACGATACTCCTGGGCCAGTACCAGTGGAATAAAGTGCTTTTCTCAACTTGAGTGCCAGCTGTCGGTCTGGAGGCTCCGTCTCAACAACTTTAGCAAGAAGGGATTACAGTCACAGAGAGCAGAAAGAGGGTTTCTTTGTCTCTCCACTTACTATAGGTGGTCATTTCATTTCAATATAAACCCATTAAAATTAAACAAAGGAAAAGATTCAACTTCTCTTTCTTCCACCCCACACGTATCGTATTAGACAGCACAAATACAGAACATTTTCCTCATGGTTGAAAGGTATGCTGGCCAGGGATATCCTGGACTATTTGCCATTTCACAGTGGGAACACAGTTTTTATTGTAGGCACAACTCCGAAAGAACTTGAATTATTTTAAATAGATGCAGCAATAGAGGACAACTGAAGAAATGATCGTCTCCAGGTCACTCTTTGATTCCCCACACCCGGGGCCACCAGGTTATTTAAATCCAGGGCTCCAGCCCCCATCACATCTCCTGGAGTCATTGCATGAAGTCGTTCCAGCTGCTTATGACAACCATGATCACCCTACATATAGGATTTCTTCTTCAAGTGCTTCATACTGCGACCTCGGTATTCAGTAGAAATAAGGACCTTACACTGCCATGCTCAAAAGAAATCTGAAGAGAGGGGCACAGCAGCATTGTCAAAAAGGATGTTGCAAATAACTTACCTGAGTCAAGGTGCTCGCTTCTAAAACGCAATTATTACTTCGGTGCAGGCATGTTTCTCCTTTTAAATCTCTTACAAATGCTTCTCTTAACACCTACTGTTTACTCAACAGCAGAAATCAACTCCCACTCAGAAAACAGCTGAGTTTTGCCACTTAAAGAGACATAAATATCAAATGTAGATACTTTATAAGAATATTTTCAAAACTCAAATTCAGGCGGTTCAGATTTCTTTCTGTAATGTTCTCCCCATTGGTGATGAAAATTAATTGATCAGAAAGAAAAAGAAAGACAGGTGTGTTCCTTCTGACACACACTTACCACCACCACCTTATGGGGTGGAGGGGTTGGGGGTGGGTCTTGAACCGTGCTCTGTGTATTTAAATGTTTTCTATAAAGTTCTTTTCTCGTTCATTTGAATTGAAATAAGAAGCTTCCATATAGCCTGAGGTACTTAAAAAGTTAGCAAAAGGTTTCAAATAACAAAGTCAACATTAAATGACCTTATAATGAAAAAATTGAAGAACAGCATTGACTAAGTCTAATGCCATGCTAAAAATACTCATGGAGTAACAGACGGGTGGTGACAGCCAGAGAGGTGCAAAGAAAGACACATCCTGACAGCGGCATTTCTGTGACTGCTGACAAATGGAAATGCGCTCTTAGCTAAATGTTCAGAGATAAATTCCCTACGCATAGCTCTTTCTTGCCCTCTGTAGTTTGGTGAATACCTCTTTTCACTTGGAGTCTGTGTAAGCAAGTTCTGTTTGTTTTCGAGTTTTTTCTTTGTTTTTTTTTAATGGGGTAACAGGCCTTTTTTCTTTCTCTGTAGAGATGTATTTACACGCAGCTGGAGGAAAAATAATAGTATAAAAACAAGACAAGAAGCAATGTAAAACACTTAGAAATGACGATTATTGGTCTAAAATCCATGGAAGACAGTTTATTTTAAGCAAGACAATAGAGAAAGATGAATCCAATAACATAGCCAACTTGGAAGCTGTCTGGAATCTGCAAACTAAGTCAACAAACATGCAAATCAAGCTGCAAATTATATTTAACGTAGTACAATAAATGTGTACCAAAGGGATGGTCCCAGAATGTTATTCCCAATAGTTAGATTGGATGAGAAACATACTTGATTAATTGAATGCAGTAATTCAACAACACAGCTCCAGAATAGGCTTTTGTGTTAGGTCCACAAAGTCTGAGAGGTTCCCTTTCACCATTCAGGTTGTTAATATTGCAAAACAAATGGATCGGCAATGAAAAACAAGTATTTTTCTGAATTCAACTATAATACACTTGTCTGAGGTTAATATTTCTTTTTTTAATGGAGGTAACTTTGATTTAAAAAATAAAATAATTTTAGATGTGTAGGTTCACTGCTCATCAAATATATGCTAACAAGCCCTGCCCAGAACCAAATTACCAATAGTCTTCCACCATTGTTCACTGGACCCCACTCCTACCCCATCACTATCACTTGCTCCCACCACCCACCTACATCCCCTCTGGTAGCCTCAGTTCTACTGATAAGGCGAGACTCATATTTCATTGATTCATTTTAAAAAAATTTTTAAATATGATAATGCCCTGTCCTTCCCCAAATTGACTACCCCCAATCCAGCCTTCAAATTTAGGTTTTATTAATAATTTTAATCAAAATTAAGACAATCAGTGCTTAAAACAACAATATCCAAAAAAGCTTTACAAATACTGGGAAAAAAGTTACTAATTACCAATTGTCAGGAATCATTTTTAATGACACTTAGCAATGATGAATGAAACTTTGTCAAATTACCAACAACTTTCCAACATTTGTTTTTTTATTTTTAAACTGAAGAGTCAGAACATAAACTGAGGTCTACAGTTTGCTTACTAGCACAGCATTATATCTAGGCCAGTCAACACCAGATCCAGGTTCTCAGTACAATCCCTTCCAGCAAAAAGAAATCCCAAAGTATTATTTCGAAAGGTTGCTCAAAAGTCCTAGGAGCTAACCTATTATTCGTTCAACAGACACTTAATGCCCACCTCCTGGGATTGGTTACCACTGGGAACTGCACCACCTCTATAACTTAAAATTTATATACTCTGATGTCAAGTGCAATCCCTGATCAAAGCCCTTGCTCCACTTGCCTCTGCCGGCCACACTAACCCCTGTCGTCTGTTGGGACGATGAACCCTCTCTTTGTCCTTTTTTTCCAATCTCTTTTTCACCTTCCCCTAATTTAGGGTTCACTCCCCTTCACACTTGCTTCATCCTGTGTAGCCTACACCATCCCCAGAACAGCTGCAAGCCAACCATCCATTGATGCGCCTCTAGTAGACAGCTCACCGAGCACCATGGAGGGAAAACTATGAAAATCCAACCAGTGTTTGTGTAGTTTCCAATTCAGCACACCCCAAGATATTTTTCTGAGGGAGGCATCCACTTAGTACCTTATCCCATTTATTCAAATATTTACCATCGCATGCACCCACCTCCCTACCCCCCACCTCAATCAGCAAATAATGAGTCTTCTCTTCCTTTATGGTAAAGATACAGGCTTCTGAAGGATAGCTTCTTAGCTCCAGGCTGCCTCCTGACCTACCTCCAAATGTACTTGTATTCCTATCAATTCTTCCCAGGCATTCCTCCCATTACAAAGAAAAAAAAAAAAAAAAACATACCTTTTATCTAAGGCTGACTTCTTCCACTTACACCCTTGATCTTTCTGACTCCCTTCTGAATCCAGTGCCATCCATCATTCCCCTCTCCCCCATCCCTAATCTCTCCCTGGCCATTGCCTGGCTCCCGTCAGTCCACTAAAATGCTTAGTCTTCTTGTAAATAAATAAAAGCTCTCCTTCCACTTCATGCCCTTATCCAGCTACCTGAGCATTTTAATTCTTCTAGGCAAACTTCTTGAAAGAAGGTTTAATCCCAATGCAGTTCAATCTCACTTTTTTCCCCACTACTTCACTTGCTGTGACATCACACATTGTTTTACTTCCTTTAACCTTTCCGCCTAGTTCTTCTCCATATCCATTTCTCCCATAAATGTGATGTCGCCTAGACTTCCATCAAGCATAACCATATCATTTATCATCTAAACCCCGACACTCCTGCGAGTGGAGGGTGTATACTGGCCTGTAGCCCACCCTGGCTCTGGCTCTCTCATCACTAACTCATACTCAGCCTGGAACAACTGCCCTTCCCCTATGACTTCCCTTCAGATAGGCTGGTGCATCCTGTATCTCCAACACAAAGTTGATTTGCATTTTTTAACTTGACAAATGCTCCTGAATTCCTCAAAGATAGTTCAGATACGACAAACATCGCCCCAACACACACATACTACACGGACACAGAGAGACAGACAGACACACACACACACAGAGCACATGATTTTTCCTCTGGCCCCTGCCTGCCCAGTCTCAGTCAAGGGCATCGCTATTCTCCAACCATCAAAGGCAGAAAGCTCAATTATCCCTGATGTCTCTTCTCCCTCCTTCTCACCAAAACAACACGGGCAATAAACTCACCACATTCTGTCTATTCTAAATCTTAAGAATCCTTAAAACCTCCTCTTACCTTCCCAGTTCCAACGATGCTGTCTTTTAAGTTCTTCTCATCTGCTTAGCACAAGCTCCCTTGAGTTTTTGAAAGTCATGTACAGTGTTTCTCCTAAGCATAAATGCACCTCATCCTGCACCCAGCCCAGTCCTGAATGACTCATCTCCTTTAACTCTTCTCCTTGAATCGCCTTGGGTTCTTTCTGGGTCCTCCTTACTGCTTCCAGTTACCAGCCTTAAAAAGAAATCTGATCATCTGTCACAGCTCAAATGCCCCACAGCCTCCTTCCCCTATTCCAGAAGCTTCATCCTGGTCTGCTCTTGAGATATCCCCAGTTTCACATCCTGCCATTCCTAACTTACCTGCCCATTGCCTCTCACATGGTACCAAATCATGTTAAATTCCCAAAGTACTTTTCTCTTATTTTCTGCACAGCAATGGTCCCCTTGACCTTGAAGACTTTTCTGCTTGGATTTGAATGCCACCTTCTCCGTGATGACCCCTATGCCCTTCCAAAGGACACCAGCTTCCCTTGTATTCTAATTAGTCCCATTCAAGACTGCTTCACAAGATGACTCCAAGGTTTTGGAAGCAGACGTCACCGCTTATTCACCTTTTTCTCCCCCACACCCAGAACATAGGAAGCAATTATTAAATATCTGAGAATCACCAATGAGTTCATTCATTCATTCATTAATGAATGAATACAAATGAAATACCATGTGCCAGGACATCTGCTAACAAAGTACAAATTCTAATCACATGCAAAATTAAGCCCAATTATCAAGTGAAGCTGGATACTCCCTTCCCACCATTGCTGAGCCAAATAGTATGCTTTCTTGACACAGCATGATGGCAGAGTCCTATGCAAAGTACTACTTGGTAGTTGATGGCGTAAGAGTACAACTGAATGAACGAGCTACTACTTCTAGATCCAAATCATCAAAATCCCACGTCTTCCAGTGGGAAACTATCATAGGTTCCAGGACTAAAAATGAGACCATCTTTAGCATGTTTAAAACCCCTAGTACATTCTGTAAGAGGACAGAAACGGCATTACACTAGGATCGTAGGGAGTAAAGACTAGATGAGACTAGGGAGTGAATCACAGGGGTTTACTCTGGGCCTCACCTGTAAGACTGGATGACATGAGAACCAATACAATAGCAGTGGAGCATATCCCCAACAGCGTCTTGAGAAACTCCAGGGCTCTCCAAAATATTAACAGTAATACTATCAAGCTACCATTTACCAAAGACATCCCAAATGCCAGGCACAGTGCCAAGTATTTCATACAAAATAATTTCATGAATCTTCACAGTCATCCTAGAGATACCTCTCATTAGCGTATCCACCTACAGGATAAGGAAACCAAAGTTTAAGCACAGAATTTCCCCAAAGTTCCATACTTCAGATGACTGTGATCATGGCTGCCATACTGATAAGGCCGTGTTCAGGCACATTTTTAAAAAACTTGGTATCCTCACACTCTTTTGGGAAGTTAAACTTTGCCAGAACATTATAAGACCTCTCAGAAGTTGCTCAGTTAAACAAAACAAAACAAAAAGCTGTTCAGCTTGTTTGACACAGCATTCCCAAGCTTATTCCACTCCAAGAGCCTTTCTTACTGGGGCCATTTGTAGCACGGCAGGGGCACATGTTGTGAGGAGTGCAATTTGGCTTTAGATGATAACCAAAAGGATTATAAACTCAGTGAGGCCAGAAAGGAGAAAGGAGTTAGTTGCAGTATTCATTACAGGTGACGGAGCTAGAGAGGCATTTGTGCCACAATCTCAAATGCCAGGTGACATAATCACAATGACAACATTCATGAGCAAAATGAAAAGAATTAGGCACCAATGCCCTTGATTTGATCCCCTGGATCACAAAGACAAGAAGCCCAATTTGCCAAAGGGAGTAAGAGATGCTTGATTGGGGCTGCAGTTTTCACATGTTGAGCTCACAGAAGTGCTTATGTGTGCTATTTTCCGGTCTTGCCACACTTCCTTCCTTTCTAGGACACTCACATCTTTAAGAGGACCCTGGGGCTTCCCATCAAAAATGGGGCTGCAAGACCTAAAACAGAGAAGGCTGGAGGAGAGCCTTTGTACAAGCACCTCGCTGGGAAATTTCACTGTATCGCTTTCCATTTTCTAATCAAATTCCATTTATTGACCACCTACTATTGTCAAACTCTATTCCAAGAGATAAAGGCAGTCTATTCCCTCAAGGAGCTCATAGCCTGGTGGGAAGAAAGCCATAGCCAGAGAAAAAGCAATTCAGAGCTATCACAGAAAATGTGCAAGAGGCAACATGCACTCTTACATTCTACCTCCTTCTAGAAGAAAAGAAGATCCAAAAGGGCTTTACATTGCTCATCCTCAGAGTAAGTACATTTGTAATTAAACCTGCCTTCCAAAATCCTGAAGGAAAATGGAGGTTAGAGCTATATGAGAAAAGTTGATTAAAGGAGAAGGCAATGTGAAAGTCAGCCAATATAACCATGGTAGGGAAGCACAGAAAGCAAGAATAGAGATGCTTAGCAAAACAGTTAGCAAAACAGTTGGCCCTTTTGCCTCTTTTCTCTCTGTCCCTCACAGATGCAATGGAGTTAAATTAATATAATGAGATAGGTAAATCCTTATGTAATTAGTGTAGCAAAACAGAAAAGACAAAAAGCTAAATTAAGATCCATTATAACAACTATTGCAGAAAACAGATATATGTCTGCAGATAAATAACCTTAATAACTTAATGTGGATTTCTACAAGATAAAAATTAAATTACAAAATTCCTTCTTGCTTACAGAATTCTTTTCCCACAGAACAGTTCATTATCCAAAGTGAGATGGGCTTGAAGGGGTATTTACATGATTTTCTCTTACCAAAATTACTTACATGACAACCCCAAGGTAAATAAATTTACCCCCACATTACATTCTTGCTGGATAAATGAGACAGACACACTATGAAAGTGAAGGCTGGAGAACTAATCAGAAAACACATTAAGTCTCACATGATATTTTCATTACTATTAGTGCTCTTTTTGCTGTTCTTATTAAAATAGGCTTTAAAAACAAAACAACAGCTTTAGATTGGGAAAATAGTAGAGTTTCCATGTACCCCATCAGCCTGCACACAGTTTCCCTATTATTACTATTTTACATTAATACAGAATATTCGTTAGAATGAATGAACCAATACTGATACATTATCATGAAATAAAGCCTGTCACTTATTCAGATTTCGTTAGTTTCTTCCTAATGACCACTCTCTGTCCCTGGATCCCACCCTGGATCCCACACGACAGTAACTTAGTTGTCTCAGGTCTTCGGCCATGACAGTTTCAGTTGCTTCTTTTTGACGACCTTCATAATTTTGAGGAGTCCTGGGCAGGTCTTCTGTAGGATGCCCCTTCTGTCTAAATTTCTCATGTTTTTCTTATGATTAGAGTGAGGTTATATGTTTAGGGCAGGAAAGTTATGTGCCATTTCCATTACCCTCTCCAGGTACTTACACTGAACATAACCGGGACTGTTGATGCTGCCCTTTGCTCACCTGATAAAGTCGTGTTTGCCAGCTTCTCTCTGTCCAGTTAACCCTTTTCTCCTTTTCCATACTAGTGGAAGGGAGTCACTGCGTACAGCCCACAGTGAAGGAGGGAGCAGGCAGACATCCTTTGGGCGGGGAGGGGGGTGGTTTTACATGACCCAGTTGGAATTCTTTGCATGCCAAGTTTGAAGTTGAAGTCTGTCTCTTCTCCCACAAGCATTCATTTAATCAATCATTTACTTGCGTGAATATGGACTCAGGATGTTTATTTTGTACTTGGGGTTTTAACCCGATACTACTTTGTTTTCTTGCTTAAATTGTTCTAGCTTCGGTTCTTTCAGTTGGCTCCACTGTTCCTTTAACATGCCCCCATTAATGTCGTTCTCTCGCCTTTCTTCCCTTCTAGCACTAAAGATATTCCAGGTTATTATATACTCACCTTAGTACTGGAATCACTCATCTCTCCATGGAGCCCAGGTTTCAAGGGAGAACGGCCTTAGAAACCAAGACCCAGGCACTAAATGTACTTGCTGTCACTGGAGATCATTTCTTTTTAGCCCTGAAAACTGGTAAAGAAATACATGTGTATTTATAAACCTGTGCATGTGTGATATATATGTATGTATGTATATTGTATATATGTATATGTATGTATGCATATATATAGATATACCTATTTTAAGCATTTCTATATGAAGCTATCTTCATAGATTAAGCATCACATAGTTTTTAATTCTCTAGAGAATTTTAACACCATTAGACTTTCTATTTAAAGTGCCACAGAAGAGCTCACTGTTCTCCAGCTTCCCTGGCCCCTTTTTGTGGCCGATGGGGCTGATGCTGGTTGTCATACTCATTTTAAGCATGTGACTTAAAAGCATTGATTCAGATGCATTATTTTACTCTAAAAGTACTCTTTTGAAGGATTAAACTGCAAATAATGTTAGGAGTCAAGTTGTTCCTTCCAGAACAACAGATTGATTTCCTAATGTACACTGTCACAACCCATTTCAAGGAGTGTGCATGGGTTAAAACAGGTGTTGCAGTGAGGAAGAGGGAGCAGAGAGATGATATTACAATTTCCACATCTCCCCACTCCATCAGAATGCCAATCACTCAACATCAAGCAGGCCACTTAATGGGAGTTAGTCAGTGTTCCCATAGAAAATAATTTCATTTACCACAGCTGATTAGAACTGTATCAGTACTTGGAAGTCCTGTCTATATAAATCTGAAATAACATGATCAGAAATGTCTTCCATCTTTAAGGAGCAGATACATGACTACACTTGGCAAAGAAGCTGCATTATTTCTACAAGGACCAGAAAAGAGACTAGTCACGCCTAAGATATAGATTATGCTTTCTGGGAACTGATTTCAGGTAAATGTTCATGAGGTCTTTATGCATATTCTGGGGCTATAAGAGATCATCTACACATTCGCTTAAGTGATATTTGTGTTTGTATTTTTACTATAAGGCTAAGGCTTTAATAGGGACAAAATGGGCAAAGGCATCATGTTTGTTTACAAACCATCTATGAATGTTCTGCAGCTCTGAGAAAACTATCTATTGATAGATGAGGTGTGAATGGTTCAGAAACTCACACAGAAAGCGTGAACTTCCCATCCAGGTCCTGTCAGTTACGCACATGGCACCATGTGAACTGGACGTCTGACGGCGACACAGCTCATCTGAAGAACTCAACAGACCCAGTCAGATTAGTGATGCTAAGCAGGCTCCAGGGAGGAGAGCAAAGATCAGAAATGGCCTGTGCTAGTGGGTAGGATGTCAAATTTAGACCTCATGCTGAAGATGGAGATGCTGAGCACAAGGCTTGTCAACGTTTGCAGGACTGGGTTAGTCATGGGCAGAGGGCAGAGTCTGAGCAGAGAATCCCGAAAGCTCGGAAACAACTCTAAGCAGTCCATAGATGTGTACTGGGACGTGACAATGAATGCAGGAGATGGCCGTCAGCCCTCTGCAAATTCTGTGGTGGCGCCTCACTGGCCCACCCTGCCCTCAGACTCCAGGTAGCAAGATTCCTTCTGCTTAAGCTGCTGCACTGCCATCATATCACCTTTGGAGTAAAACCCAGAGCCTTCCCACTTCTCCCAATGCTCTGCTGTGTCAGCCACATTTTCTTCTGTTAAAGGCTACAAGCTATGTTCCCACCCATGGACATTTGCACAACTTATTCCTTCACTGAAATTTCTTTCCTGCCATTCTTCGCAGACCCAGTTCATTCTAAGCATTCAATACTCAGATGTTTCTCCTAGAAGAGGCCTTCCCTCACTGTTCTTTGAAGTAGCTCCCTTCTTCCTTATTCTCCAGTATGGCACACTGTTTTCTGTGCAGCACTTAAGGTGGTTTAAGGTTATGTTATTTGTTTACTTATTGTATGATTTGATTCTACCACTATAGCCTGAGATTCATGAGGACAGGAACAGGGTTTTGTTTATCACTGTATATCCAGTGCCCAGCATATCATGAGCATTCAGTGAAAAAATCACTTGTGTTGGTGATGGAATACTAGACAGTCCCCCAAAAGATGAAATTCTGTCATTTGCCACAACATGGATGGAACTAGAGGGGAATGTGCTAAGTGAAATAAGTCAAAAGAAAAAAGACATACTGGATGACTTCATTCCTATGTGCACTACAAAGAAATAAAGCAGGAACAGAGAAAACAAAACCAACCCTTGAATACTGACAACAGAACTGAGGGTACCAGCAAGGAAAGGGTGGAGGAGTGGGAGCAAGTGGTGGTATTGTCCAATGGACAATGGTGAAAATTATTGGTGATTTGGTGGTGGGTGTGATGTGTTATCCTACATTTGATAAATGGTGAACCTACACCTATGGGCCTATATTATTTTGTAAATCAAAATTACCTCAATAACTATTCAACTAAAATTGAAACAATGAAAAAATCACTTGTGTTGAGAATATTTTGTATAGTGCAAGAAGCCAGACACAAAAAGCTACTATTGTATGATGCCCACTTAATATGGAATGTCCAGAGTAGGCAAATTCATAATAAAAACAGAATGAATGGGGAGGGAAGAATGGGAAGTGACTGGTTAGTGGGACTGGGATGTCCTTATGGAGTGGTACAAATGTTTTGCAACTAGCAGAGGTGACAGTCACACAACAGTGTCAAATGTCACTAAGGGAAAATGAACAAATTATCTTTGCTGTGTTTCACTGACTTTACCCATACTGAGGGAGGATGTGTGATCCCCACATTCATCCCATGTACCAGCCCACCAAGCTGGCCCAGAGAGCCAGGAGAGATGAGAAATTTCAAAGAAGGGATCTCCTCTGTTCCTCTGTTGTGTCTGTGAATGTCACTGCCACTGGCCAGTGACTGCCTATGTAAGAACTTCCTTTTTACTTGGAATATTTACTCCCTACTTTTCAGATTACAGGCAAAACACAGAGGGAATGTGCAGGGACAAGATATGGGAAATAAATGATTACTTGGAGCCCGTGAAGAATTTGCTGAAAGGTTTGTCGGGCCCCACTCCTTATACATCCTTCACTGACTCACAACAGTCAGTCAACACCTTGTGAATGCTTCCAGGTTCTAGAAAAACATCAGTGACTAGAGATAGCACTAAAACTGCTTGTCTAGGGAAAATATTGGGAGACACTGAGGAAATGAAGAACAAAAGAAAGAAAAACATGATCTTTTCCAAATATTGAAATTCAAATGTAGGAATTTTAAAACTATTGCAGTCTAAACCTAACATGCAGTTTCTGGATGGGGAGAACAGGACACCTGCCAAATTTCCCATAGTTTTGTAAACCATATAAAACATAGCCTTTATAGAATTATGAATAATTGAAACTATTTTTATAAGTTCCTAGAAGGGAGAATGGTTCTAAACCAACTTCGAGAATTAGAGCTCTTGGTAAGTTAAAACTTACCAAGACACATAATATTTAAAAGAAATGTACATATACTTTTCCAAGGACCTGAATTATGTCATTAAAGTGAAAATGGCTACATTGCATACGTAAGTCTGTAAATACTCAAAGTTGGCTCATACTGTCAAAAAATGACACTGATTCTCAAGCAGCCCCTGAAGTCATGGTATCACAACATATGATGCATCAACAGAAAGGGTGTGTATCACCATCACATTATATGTCTTGTGTGAAAATGCTTCTAAATTGTCATTTTAAGCAAAGCAACCAAAACCTAAATACCTAGAGATAAACACTTTAAAGTTAGGGAGGATTTAATGTGAAAAATAATAACATTTTCTACTTTGATCACACTGTTCTGAGAAGCTCACTTTCAGTATTCAATCTTCTGTAATATGTCCTTATTCATTTATTCTCTCTCCTAAGTAGGACACCCCATTCCTGACAGAACTCTGGTGAGGGAATGAAGTCCTGGCTAACCATGCCTTACCGCCCTTTGCTCCCACTGGTAGAAATCACACATCTTTCATTAAGCACTGGCTGTTGTGTCAGCTACTCTACATGCATTATCCCTGCACGTGAGCTGCTTCTCCATTTAGTGGGAGGGAATCACCGATGGCAGTAGAGCATTACTTCCCAAAGACAGCATCGGCAACATGTCCCAAGCTGCAGGCAATATGGCCTTCCCATCCAGAGGAGGGTCTCATGTACCCTGACCAGTAGAAGACGCCAGCAGTGGCACTGTGCCAGTGACAGGCAAGGGTCTTCATTGGCCTGAGAGCTTCCATTTCTGCTTCTTGAAAACCAACTGTCACATAAGAAGTGACCAAAAATTCCATGTGATCCCTTGTCCCATTTCTGGGTGCTTATCCAAAAAAAAAACAACAAACCACTAACAGAGATATATGCATCCCCATGTTGACTGCAGCATTATTGACAATAGCTGAAAAATGTAAACAACCTCAATGCCCATCAACGGGTGAGTGGATACACAATGGAACGCTACTCAGCTATAAAATAAACAACCGAAACTCAGAAGAGAAAATCTTCTATTTGTGACAGCATGGATGGTCCTAGAGGGGATTAGTGAAATAAGTCAGAAGGAGAAAGACAAATATCAGTGAACTTACTCATAGGTAGAATATAATATAAAGAGACAAAGCCAATGAACAGACAAAAGAGAACAAAAACTACCCACCATAGGTTAGGGTACCTACCTTCATGTTCCTCTAAGAGACTCGAGTCCTATTAATGTATCTCTAGCACCTGACACAATATCATCACCTATGTAGTTTAGACTATGATTTACTGATTCTTTGTTTATCTAGTTATTAATACCAAGTCTTGCATTGCGGTAGATGCTCAAGAAACTTAAATGAGTGGATGATTAAATTATTACATGGCTGTAAGACTCAAGGGGATAAATTTATACTAAAATCTATCAGCTCTCTATTGTTGTATAAGAATTTTACACCCAACTGAATGACTTACAGACATGTCACACTTATTATTTTAGAGTTTGGAGTTAGGAATTCAAGCACAACTCAGTTAGGTCTTCTGCCCCAGGTCTCATAAGGCTGCCATTAAGAAATTGGCTGGGGTTGCGGTCTCATTTGAGATTTGACTGGGGAAGAATCTGTTTTCAAGCTCATGTGGTTGTTAGAGGTATTCATCTCTTTGTGGACTACTGGGCTGAGAGTCCTACTGGACTGATAGCTGGAGCCCTCCCTCAGTTCTTTACCACGTGGACCTATCCACTATGGCCACAAGGAAGAGAGTGCCTTGGTAAGATAGACAATACATTCTTATGTAATGCAATCACAGAGGAGATATTTCACTACCTATGCTGTATTAAATTGGTTAGAAACAAGTCACAGGTCCCTCCCAGATATAAGAGGAAGATACGCAAGGGCATGAAAACCAGAAGGTAGGACTCACAGGGGTCATCTTAGAGTATCTCTCACATGAAGGTATGGTTTTGAGAAAACTCACCAGAAAAGCTATATAGCAAAACCAGATTGAAAACAGCAAGAGAATGTTGAGAATATTTATGCGCAAAACTTACTGCACAATCTTTTCTCTTCATGGAAATGAGTTTTAGATTACTAGAGAATTCTAAAATTCATTTAAAAAATTCTGCAAAGCAGAGCTCAGTGTTTGGGGGCAAATACTAAATTTAAAACTGACCATTTTCTACTTCTACATTCTTTTAAGCATTATTATTTTTGTAACTGACTCTTTAGATTAGCTAGGATACTTTTAAATCATTCATTTTTTTCATCCATTTTACAGGGTGTTTGGGGCCTAGGAGGCAGAGCTTTATTTAATATATCTCAATAATATATAGCCAACAATGCACTGAAGGAAGTGCCAACTTCATAAAAACTGAAATTTGGAAAGTGATAAATGTTCAAATTTTCCTCAGAGAAAGAGAAATTTATGAAAATAAGGTGAGTCAAGGAAGTATATTAAAACATTTCAAAACATAAAGAAGGTGCTTAATGCATCAGCCATTCTTCGATGTGCCCCGTGGGCTAGGCCACATCCACAACCAGCATGGCAGCCTGTGACTAAGTCATGACTGGGCCTGTCATTCTTCAGACAAGTCAGCACTAAATGTGGCCAGTGACACAGCGGTCACTTCAAGGTGGAACTCTGTCTCGAGGCCTTCATATATCCTCTCTTTAAAGGGCTTCGATCCTTTTTATAAATGTTCTGTTTTCCCTCTGAGGGGCTCTCTGCTCCCTCTGACACAGGGTTAATCACAACAGCCATAGAGAGAGCCCCCAGGCCATTCGCACGACATTATGAATGAGGGAGCAAGGGAACGGGAACAACAACTCTGTGCTTCCACCAAATCATACAACCTCATCTGCAAAGACTTGGGGAACAGCCAAGTTGGCTCCCCAAATACCAAAGCAGTCAAATTCCACAGGACTCTCTTTGGTCCTGTCCAAAGGGACCTGTGCAGAGAAAAATTTCCAGCCACCTTTAAAGCCTCTATGTAACTTCTGAGGTGTGCTATTATCTACAATTAGATTTTCAGGGTTTACTGAATGAAATTCAATAGCGCCCAGAGGATTCAAAGGGAAAAGCATCTTTCCTCAAGGGCAGAGCCAGGGCATCAAGGGTACATTCAATGATTCTGGTAAGGGTTTAAAGTGCTGAGGATGGGGCTTTTATCTTAAACCTACAAACACGCCAGCCCCGGCACTAAACTGGAGAACCTGGGCCTCAGCTAAGCATCAGGAATTTTTGAGCACAGAACACAAGTTTTGGGATGAGTGCAGGGTGAGTCCTTTGACTTCTCTGCACCTCCATCTTCACCCTAAAAAGCAGCCTGTTTCAGACTGGCAGTTGGAGTCAGGTTCAGTCATCTCTCTATATATGGTGTATATGGTGAACTTAGAGACAGGGAGTCTCTCAGACACCTAAGAGAAGCTGGGCGATTCTAGCTACTGTTTATCTGGAGGTGAAAGGGAGCCAGGCTCAGTCAGCCCCTTGGCTCAGGGCTGGGGAGCAGTGGTCCTGAATCCGAGGATGGAAGCTACACTGATCCATCCCCAGTCTGGACTTCTGGGCTCAGCTCTGGGCCAGAGAAGAGCAGGCCAACTAACAGAAACCAAACAAGGCTTTTTGATCAGGGGTTTTGGGTGACATGGGGTATAAGCAAACTGCTCTGATATCCCGAGGGAAGTTGGAAAAGGGACCAGAGAATGGTACAAACTCCCCATTTACAAGTAACATGCAGACACCAAAGGAACTGAACATTTGGAACCCTGGGGATGCACTGAACAAAACCCACCAACATTGGTTGACACCCATCTGCAAGTACAGGGACAGAGCTGGGGACAGAAGTCACCAAGAGCTGAAGTAGAGCTACAGAAATGGACTCAAAACCAATGTAATGGGAGCCCAGAGGGGACTGTCCACAGGAGACAGCCTCCAAGGGACCTCGAGGAACTTGAGTATTGCCCTGTGCAAGATCACAAGGGCCTGGGTGGAAACAGGGCCACTCTTCCCATTACTGCAGGCATGACACTCCCTGTTGTCATACAAGCAGGACTGGCTAGGAAGATCTGGATCATTCGAATTATTATTCATAGTGGGAAAAGTTTGGAACTGTGTTCTGTTGGTTTTATTTTGTAATATATAAAAATCCAGAAAATTTCACACAATTTTCTTGAAAGCAAACCAGGAGCTAGGAGAACTATTCCCACAGTTATCTTGAGGTGAGAAATGGCATCTATCATCAAACCGAGCTAAATTGTGCTAATTAAATTTTCCTTAAGTGACATGTTACGGTTTTTCTCCAGCTAATATACTCCAGGCTTCCTCTTTTACCCAGAACCACAGGTGGACCCGACTTCTCTAGGGGGTGGGTTGGGGATGGGGGTGCTGCCATAAGGCTTCCCTACAGATTAGGCACAAGAGGGAAATTCAAGTCACATTTCATAAAAGGTGACTTCTGAGAAATAGCAAATCTGCTTCCCAGAGCCCAAGAGTTCTTCAAACTCCATTTTAATTAACAACGTTTCAAAGGAAAAGTCCTTTGCCTACTTATTCTTTAAACAGGGAGTTCAGGTTTTCTTCTATTCGAAATTACTTTATTGACTCGACTTGCAGCTATTCCCTTAGGTAGGCATCACCAGCAGATCCAATTCAGCTAAGGACTGGATTTGATTACTGTCAGGTAAACAACTTACTACCCACACAGAGTACGTCCCAAATGAAATCCTGCGTTATTGAATTGAACACTTCTCTAGAAAGGAAACTGAAAAGACCCTCCTGCCCAACGGCACACTCGCTGCTACATCCATGCACGGCTCACTCAGCCGTGTGGACACAACACCTGGAAAGCCGGTGGCGGGGGCGGTCAGGCAGGAGACCAGCTCTGCCCTTGAATCCGCACGACAGGTGCCTTTCAGGCGGACAATGTGTAACAGGCATCAGTGTGCGCTGGGTCTCAAAAATGCTTAGACCATGAGATCCAGTTATTCATGTGGAGACTTGTCCTAAGACTATAAAGTGAGTGAAAGAAATGAGAAGGATGTTCATTGCAATGTTGTCGACAGGGTAACAAAATGGCAAAAAGAACTGGAAGCAAACTACTGTTCAAGATAAAGTGGTTAAATAAATTTGCCAATTAGATACTGAATAGTTGTCTTCAGAGGTTCAAGAAAAGTAAAAATTTATAGTAACATGAAGAAATGATGCTCTAATGTGCAAAGAAAGACATGAAGTTGTTTGTCCTATACGAAAAAACTGCAGTTGACAAAGCACACGCATCTTTGCAGAGAAAAAAGACCTAACCAGGAGACATCAAAATGTTAGTATTGTTTATTCTTGGGTTAATGTTCAGCAGGTAGGTTTTATGGTCCTCTTTTTTGTTTGTCTGACTTTGGAAATTTTATACAATAAACATGTATTATCTTTTTAATAATAAAAAAAGTATTTGGTTCAAATTAGAATTCAAAGACAGCAGAAAATGATCTAGCCCAAAGGTTCGTTGGACATATTGTGATGCTGTAGGGAGAAGCTGTACTGGGCAAAAAGAAACTCTATCACCAATGAGGGAAAAGATTTTAGATCAATATTTATACTGTGATCTTTCAATTAAATGTGTAACTAAATGAATTAAAACTTATTGTGAAATGAGAAGCCCTCTAGAGCAGCAGGCTCTTCAGCTCTGCTAGGTCACAGGGCGTACCTTTGAATGATTAGATACATGCCACCCATGCTATTCTCATGCACGTGAGCTCGAACACACAGAAATTTTGCACGTGTTCAGGGATCCACAGACCCATGCATGGATTCCTGAGGGCAGTGTGTTTAGAGTGCACACTGTGCGATGAAATCATCTTACACAGAATACAGAATGACAGACTGAAAAAGAAAAGAAAAGAACATACACTATGCATGTGCATATGATGGGTTAGGTACAGCTTGTGGAATTTTCGCCTCGCACAATTATTTTTAATAGCAGAATATACCTAAAGAATATTTAATTATAGGGTGCATTCATATGTGTGTTTATATATTCTAAGTTTGATATAAAATATATTTATGTATTTTATAAATATATGGGGTTGGGGTTAAATGGTAGAAAAGCAATAACTTAGAAACCTATTACCCCAGGTTAAAAAAAAAATTCTGCTCTAGAAGAGAAAAAAGTATAATCAAGCACCTAACTATACATTTTAGAGAAAATAAGGGTAAGGGGTAGGATATCTGAAACTGCCTATAAAAAAATTAGCTATTGCTATTTAGAAAAAATGGGAGTCAAAATTTGGGATCAGGGATGGGCAAATAGTTTTGAACTCTTTCTGGTCTATATTCCAGAGCAATTAAATGCTTCATTTCTAATTATAATGTATTTACTACCATTAAATATAGACAACATTCACCCACTTATTATTTTGAGTCCGTGAGAGCTAATCATACCCTGCCATATCTAAACTCATTTTTCTCTCTCTCTTATTCATTGCCTGCTCCCCTCTCTCCCCCTACCCCCTCTCAGAACAGGGCAATAGATAGAAATGAACAAACTCCACAGAGCTGATTGACTCTGAGACCTCCATACCAGTCACAAGGAGAAATGTCTGCTTCAGACTGCCTCCAGTTCACGCTCAATGCCTGAATCAGGTGGCTCTTCCCTCAGAATGCTGGATGTGTATCCCATTAAGACAAGTAATTCAATCAAGCTTTCTCTCCCATCTTTCTCAGCAGGAGCCATCTAAAAGGTCCTCAAATATTCCCCGTCCATGGTACAGACACATAGCTCTTGAGTTTAGTGGAAAACAATTGGAACCATTTTATTTCTAACTCAGGGAAATGCAGAGAAAGGAGGAAATTTGCTGTATGGTGGGAGGCCCTCCATTTGAACGCCTGCTATTTTTTCCCCATTCTGCTTCTCAGAGGTACAGACCAGCAGGGGTGGGAGAGTGGCAGGGGAACAGCCCAGAGGAAGAAAGCTGAGGCAGAGGCCCCATCAAGCCCTCTGAAAGGTAGTACCATCCTGTATGAAAGAGTGGAAGTGAGGCATTACTAGAAGATAAAATGAATTATTACTAACTCATTATATGTGAAAACCACTCTGAAATATTTTAAGTCACATTCCCTAGACTGCTGTCTGGCCCTGACCCATGATTTTCAAAGGCATTTCCAAATAAAGGAAAGAAATTTTCAGGGAAGAAATTATCTAAGGCCAGTACCAAGCAGGCCAAGATGAATCACAACTTGGAGGTGGAAGCCAAGGAGATGATCATAGAACTTTCTTTTAATGGGAGTGAAATCTACATAACACAAAATTAGCCATTGCAATGTGTGGAGGCCAATGGCGTTTAGTACAATATTGTTCAATCATCACCCATGTCAAGTTTCAGAGCACCTGTATGGCCCCCAAAGCAAACCCCCACCCATTAAGCAGTCACTCCCTGATTATAGAATCTTGAGGTCTGAGACTGTGAGGCTTGTTCACAGAAAGTGTAAGCTGGGGGGCAGAGCTTAGACTAGAACAACACCTCGTTCACAGGAGAGGCTCAGCATATATTCGCTGAAGGAATGTTGAGTGAAGAGGAAACAGAATAGCAAACAACTTGACTTGCTGCTAAGCCAGTGGATGACTGACCCTCTCCTGCCCCCACCCTGATCCAGGCCAGTCATCAGCTCTGGACTCTAAGGGTCTGGGAGGACACTCAGGTAAGAGCTAAAAAGGATCTGATTTGAGGATGAGGTTAATCGAGCACTTTGAAGTGACAGAAGCTTCACATGACCCCACTGAACTCCTGTGGGTCTTCTGAAGTTCAGAGAAACCACTGGAGAGAGGTCGCTCAATGGGAAAGGGGCCAAGCTGGGGCTCCCCAGGGCAGGATAACCCAAAGTCCTTGTTTCTCAACCTGGACGCTGGTCATTTTATAGTTGAGGAAACTGAGACTCAGAACACAGTCTTTCCCTAATTTTGCAAAAGTAGCAAGAAGTCAGGGAATCAGAAACTACAGGCCTGGCCTACTTCCACGTCAGGGTAATCAGGAAAACTACCAAGCAGACCCCAACCCAAAATGAGATCTGGGTGATAAGTCTTGAGCCACTCAGTCACAGGCGAGAGTCATGTCCTGGTGACTGAAGATTGTGTGTGTACCCAATGGTATGCCCAGGAGGCAAACTTAACCTGTGAATCACAAAGGCCCTCCTGCAATGTGTAAACCACAACATTTAAAATCACTTTCTAACCAAACGCCCACTGTTTTAAAAGCTTTCGATGCTGCTGTCGAAAACAATACTCTGGGCGCAATGACAGTGTCGGTCCAAACGAATGGTCTTTTTCCCGCCTCAACTTTTTATAGGTCTAAGTTTTGTGTCTTTTGCTCAGGGAAGCAGAGGACAGAACTGACCGCAGGTCTGATGACTGAAGCCTCCAGAACAATCCTCTGCAGAAGACACTGCTCATTCACCCATGGTCAGACAAGGACCCTGCAGCCCGGAGCAGCAGGGGTGGCCCTGGCAGGCAGGCGCCTTCAAGGACAGCAGCCCACGAGCACATGAGGATTCAGAGAATGAGGAGCTGGACTGAGGGACCCAGAAACGACAAGAAGAATTTTTGCCATCACAGAGCAACAGTTCTGTCCCTACATTTGTCACTGAATTTTTACCTTCAACCTGGTGTAGCTGGGAAAGAGGGGTTGTGTGATTATTCCGTGGTCCACTCAGCAAAACCCAAGACATTACTAGAATTAGAGTTTTTTCTGCTGTATTGCTTTACCTGAGATTTTATAATCCGTGTGAGTCTTAAAGATTGTCAGTGTGATTTTTCTTATTGTCATAGTGATGTTCTTATATGTAAGATGAGAATGCCCTCCAGCCAATAAATATTCAGTTATATTAATAACAGAATCTCTAGTGGGAATCTTAAGATTCACTTTGAACACATGTCATTCAGGGAAGACACGGGATGGTAAAAAAAGACAAGTTAGCTCCTGCATTATCAGCCTTGCAAAAATCCAGGTGTTTCAGGAAAGTACCAGTCGTATCAAGTCACCAGTCTCCGGAGCAGCCAAGCTGCTGTTGACACTGGTCAGATGAAAGCCTAACAAATACAAGTCTTAAATGATGACCTTTAACAGCCAGTTCCTTATCCATCCACATCTCTGAACCGTCCTATCCATCTGTTCATACATTCATACACCCACCCATTCATCCATCCATCTGTGTAACTACTGCCCAACAATCTGTCTGTCCATTTGTTCAGCCATTCAGCCAGCCATTTGTCCATCCATCTATTTAACCACTCTCTCTATCTATCCATCTAGCTATCTATCTCTATATCTATGTATCCATTAGTCTGTCTCTATTATCTGCTATGCTAACATGCTAACATGAAGCATTTAACTCTATGAACATATAATGCCCAGTTAGTTCTCTTCTGTCCTCCTGTTGAAAAGAGCCACCTCCTGTTCATCGAAGCTGTGAAAACAAAGTTCCAACATAAGGATAGCTGAGCATTAGGGGTGAACAGGGTCTGCGTGGTTCCAGCTTGGCCATGCCTGCGTGGAAGGCGAGGCAGCGCAGAACAGCACATCAGTGTGCGAGCCTGGTTTGGCTGCCTGTGTTCAAAGTCCGGTCTCCTCTCTTCCAGCCCTGAGCTTCGAAGAAGTCACTTAACCTCTCTGCTCTTCCCTTTATTCTTTTGGGAAACAAGGTGGTATTAACATCGGCCCTTGGGAGGAGATTAATGAGTCAAACACGTAAGGTGCTTCAACAGCACCTGGTACCTACGTGTGCTCTGTATTGCAAGTCTGTCTCCTGCAGATTGCTGTACGGTTGGCTCTTTAATAGCAATCAAATTAGTATAGACTCACAAACACTTTTCTGATAAATAATAATCCAACTGTGCCGTCTGTCTCACACTCTTTTCCCCATGCTCCATGAAAAGGGATGGAGTGAATCTTTAGCAACATATTACAATTCATCCTTTTTCCCCCCATAATTCACCTATAGCTTTGTAGCTCTCTTTATCTTACCACAGACTTTCAAGTACAGAATGTCTCACATTCCCAAAGCTGATGGGCAGATAATGTATAACATTTAAAAAGCCAGTTTTTTTTTAAATTAAAAAACTCTTTTATTCAAAGAAAAATTGCCTTGAGTTGAACTACTTCACTCTGCTCAAAGAGAAAAGCATATTTCTATAGCACGCTGGCCTATTTTAGCAGACAGGATGAAATAAAATAAAAGAATTTATCCAGTCTGAATCTATCATCAAGGGAAAGAAGAAATATTATCTCTCTCATTTAAATTCATTTGCGAAATATTTTTGTATCCAGAGGTATAAATAATGCATGATGGCATTTCAGAAGCTGAGATTAATGCTACAGTGTGTTCTACTACCTTGCATTCCTAGTAGCAATGCCGTGATCCCGTGGTGAGCACAGTGAATACTGCTCCCAGGGGGCTGTTTTCCAGAAGAGTGTGGGAGAGACTCGCCTCGCTAGGGCTCCAAGGTGTCTAAGTGCACCCCTTCTTCCCACACAATTTTTCTCCCAGCAGGGGCTCCCTCACCTGCCAAGTTGCTGAAACCTGGTTGTGACCCCTGTGGTGCCCTTCTGTGAGGCTCTTGTGGTCCAGCAATGATTTGCTAGTCATCGCCCACTCCCTGAATGTGACCGTTTTCTCCCCCCAGGAAAGCCAGGCCTGCAGAGGGAGCAGAGTCAGGCTGGCGTGCCCACCTGGCGGGAGAAGCCGGCTTCCTTCCCAGCAACTTCTTCTAGGAAAGCACTTGCACAATAAAACTGCCATCTTCCATTCGTGCAAATGCGTGTGACTTTATTTTATATCTGTTTAAGGATACTAAAACTGGAGACATTTCAGCTTAAACATTTACCATTCTATTAGTCCCTAGAAGTAACAATGGGGAAAAGTTCACAAATGCATTTC